>VDFB02327190.1:0-60800 GCA_007258455.2 Sequoia sempervirens
TTGTTAATCTCAAAAAAATAAAAAAAATTTGGCTAAGAATTAATCAGATTCGAGCCTGTGCTTTGATACCATAAAATGATTATTGATATTCATAATTGTGTGTTTACAAAAGGAGATGAAAGCTCCTTATAAAGATATTTACGACGATGCTTCTAAAAAGAAACAATCGTTAACTCAAGCAAACTAAAAAATCAGAAAGATGCTAAATTAACTAAAGCGAAAACAGAAGTTACTAAAAACCGACTAAGTTAACGAAAGACTAACTAAAGCTAAGATATGACCATTAATATTACATTTAATATTTTAATATTTATAATACCCCAACCCTATTGACTCCTCTGCACCCCCTCCTCACCCTCTCTACCTCCTACACCCCCCAAATTGCTTTACCTTAAAAGCATATGTATATCTGGATGCTAGGTCTATTGAGTTGATGCATGTATTATACCTTTGAGTTATGTGTATCTTGAATGGGTCCGATTGACCTTGTGTTTGGAGACTACATGTGTTAGCCGACATGTGTAAGTCACTTCCTCTTTAGTGGGGTTATTGCCTGATTTGGTCAGTTTACCTTTATTTCATTTGTTTGAGTGGTGTATAAGTAGAGGCAATGCTTCTTGTTATTTCATTCAATTTATTCAAATTTTATTCTTATACCATAAGATGATTTTTTCTTTTTGGTGTCTTTTGACACCTCCACACGTTGGTGCTAAATTTTCTTTGCTAGTAGAAGTTATGTTTATGTTTGATATGGATTTGTGTCGATGATCCTTGATGGTATGAAAGTTCATGGTGTAAAACTCCCCGGGTTCTGGTCCTCTGCTGTTGTAAAGTTTCTGTGGAGAAGTGGTGATATCATGTTGTGTGTTGGATTGCAATTTTTTTTGTTTGGAAATTTTTTTTGGGTAAAAAGCGTAATCCTACAGTTTTTGTAAGCAAAAGACAGATATCTTGATTTGAGAATCACATTTCTTTTGCAAGGAAGAGCAAGGTGGAGTACATTTGGAAAGAGTTGGAGTATGTAGTGAAAGAATTGGATTTGTGGCTCTCTTCTGTTGGTAGATTTTGCTTATATAAGAGATCAAAGGTTTCTAAAGGAAATCCTGTTTGGCTGTATGGATCAGATCTGATTTCATTTGTGGATTCCTTGAGGAAAGAATGTTGGGAAAATTCTTTCATTCACCCCATCCAATTTGCTTCAGAAATTTTCAACACCTTAAGGGCTAGTGACAGGTCACATGGAGGTAGTACAGGTAACTGAGAGTAGAGTAAAGGCTGCTATATGCATAGCTAGTTGTCTGCCAATTGTTAGCCCATTGGGGCCTTAGAGTATGGGGGTTTAATTCAATGCAAACCTTGCATGGTCTTTTTGTTTGGATGTGCATGAGATTGAGATGTCAGCAGTAACGGCAGTGGTGACTTGGCATACTGTGAGAGCCAGTGGCTGTGTTTAATTTGTCCATATGATTTGTACAGCTCAAGTAGTAAAATTTCCAATTTTTTTGGGTTGATTGACTGACACATGTCTGAGAATTATTGAGCCAATTTTTTCCAATTTTTTCCTGTTTTCCTGGTCAACTATTTTAGGTCATCAGTCCATTCAGCATACCAGTCAGTGTATATATGGCCGGAGCAGTCTAGATAGCATATCTAGAAAATCACACACAGAAGCACCCACTATAGGGAAAACCAGCATGCTGCAATCCTATACAGATCCAATGCATTTACGATTCTTAAGTGATGCATTTGTACTCTTCCTTGACTCCTGTCAAATAGGAAAATAATTGTGATCATGTAAGGGGCAGCACTTCTGTGGGCAGTTTCAGTTGTTTAAGATCACTGATATGTCTGTGTCTCAACTGTTTTGTCACAGTTTTATGGGTATATGGTGTTACTCAGTGCTTTTGAGGTGTCTTAAATTTGTCCATATGATTTGTACAGCTCGAGTAGTAAAATTTCCAATTTTTTTGGGTTGATTGACTGATACATGTCTGAGAATTATTGAGCCAATTTTTTCCAAATTTTTCCTATTTTCCTTGTCAACTATTTTAGGTCATCAGTCCATTCGGCATACCAGGCAGTGTATATATGGCCGGAGCAGTCTAGTTAGCATATCTAGAAAATCACACACAGAAGCACCCACTATAGGGAAAACCAGCATGCTGCAACCCTATACAGATCCAATGCATTTACGATTCTTAAGTGATGCATTTGGACTCTTCCTGTGTCAGTCAATCAACCCAAAAAAATTGGGAAAACAGGAAAAATTTGGAAAAAAATGGCTCAATAATTCTCAGACATGTGTCAGTCAATCAACCCAAAAAACTTGGAAATTTTACTACTCAAGCTGTACAAATCATATGGACAAATTAAACACAGCCAAAAGCACTGAGTAACACCATATACCCATAAAACTGATATGTCTGTGTCTCAACTGTTTTGTCACAGTTTTATGGGTATATGGTGTTCAGTTGAGACACAGACATATCAGTTTTATGGGTATATGGTGTTACTCAGTGCTTTTGAGCTGTCTTACCAATGATAAGATTAAAGAAAAGCACACAGCAAACCATGCACAACCATGCCAAACAGGTGATTTTATGCTAAGCCAAGCTTGGTAATGGTAAATTGATCTGGAGGTAGGGATAAGTCCACTTCCTACATCTAAGCACTTATAATGTTGAGTCTCATGAGCTTTACACCATATGTATTGCACCAATATGGAAGGAGAATACCTAAAAGAACATTTTCTAATATTTAAGGCTATTGTAGAAGATTCTGGTGTTAAGGTCGACATGATTTTACTCTTGATAGTCCCATTAAATATGGAGCACTACAGTAGTTTATCATTCCTTAGAGTGCTAATCCCTGTTGTCTTGTCTAGTGAGCTTGATTTAATCCTATATACACATGTGATAGGGTTCTGATAGTCATTTTTAAATTCCTTGAAATTGTTTTCTCGTATTATATTGGATTAAAGAGGTACATTGTAGCGGTCATCTAAAATAACCAAAGGAAATTCCAATTTCAGTGCAACACTTTTTATTTTGGAAGATAAAGATTTAATTAAGTTCAACTATAACATTTGTTGACAATGACAATAGCCAGACATAAAATAACTAGCACACAACGAGGTCCACATGGGTCCTGTTTGTGTGGCTCATGTCTGTGTCTAAGCTCTCCAGGGATCCAACATCATGTGATTAGTTCACCCTCAGTTGAACAAGAGTAAAGGCTTACACAATACAGTTATTAATTAATTACCCATGCCCAAGGATTTTTACTTAGCTCCCTAGGTTTAGCATTAAAACAACTTCCATTGCCAACATCAGATCCCTATGTTAGGTGTACCCACAATGATACAGTCCTTCCTGCCAGAGATTAGCCAAATAACAGAAATACAGAAAATATATGCTGCAGATGAGAGCACAAGAATAATATGTAATTGAAATGACAGATTCACATTACAATCAATATATTGCTGGCCTCTTTGAGGGGGCAACCTCCTGGAGTAATGCTCAATTAAATATAATTTATGGACAATCCATTCTACTATCAAATCCTTTATTTATATCAAGTTTAGACAAGTGACCTCCAACTGACCACACTGGTCTAGCATACTTGACTTGATTTTCAGATCAACAGTGATAATCTCTCTTTGAAATCCAAAGTTCAAACATGTTGGATAACTTGTACTCTCTCATGATAGTTTTTGAACAGTTTTTATACATATGAGGTCCTATAAATTAGGACATATTACTGATCTTCACTTATCTTTCCAATAAAACCTTATTCTATGTGGTTTTTATAACAAGCACTTAACAAATTATTATAATAGATTTAAATAATATTATTATTTATATCTATTCAAGATTGCCCCTCTAACAAATTTTGTACACCATGTAAACTATGGTATAGTGCATATTTATCCAAACATTCTTCCCCTCATTACAACTTAGTATAAAAGAGAGGATGTACTTTATTTGCGAATCAGGACATGTTCAATAATTATGTGAGAAAAGTATGCCAAATAAAAGGAACATGTGATACGCACAGAGAATCAACATAAGATGCAGATCATCATGCTATTGAAATTGAAGTGACTATTCATCCATTGATTGTGCCATGTAAAATCAACATCTCTTACTCAAATCATTGCCTTCTATCTCAACAGCAGCCAGAGTTCCTGGTTTCCACTGGAGTGTGGTTTTATGATGATGCTTAAGATGATTGCATGGATTATCTGCCCTAGAAGATTTTGCAAGGGAATTCAGGGAATTTTGTAATTTAGCATATTAGAGGGCCTGGCCTTGTAATCTTGGTCATCTCTCGCTCTACCAAATTCAAGTGATTTTATGGGGTATCGGGGTTTGTTATGCTATTTAACATTCCAACCCGCATTGATTGCTCCATTGCCACTTCTTGTTTTCTTCTAGTTTCTTGTTTTGGGTATCATAGCTATGATGATAGCTTTTGGAAGCAAGAGAGAAAGTGTCAAGATTTGAGGAGCTGCAGCAAATTCTTATCCCGTTTCTTTTTCCTTTATGATTCAATTTTACATAACCAGAAATTATCAAATAAGTTTATAACTATACATCCCCTACAGGACTTTTGCTAAGAGGGTTGCAGATACTTTATACTGTTTCTCTGGGCATTGAAGTTTTGGCCATTCTTCAATTTTTTTCCCCATCGTGTCTGATTCTAAGTTTCACTTGGATAGCACTTGATTTTACACAATTTGCTTTCTAAACTTAAGGTTTTAGTAATATTGGATGTCTGGGCGTGGGACTCAATGTTGGTCCCATGGACTTGAACCAAGGCTATCAACAAAGCCGGAAGTTTGTATGGCAGATTTTTTTGATGATTAAGTTGTTTGGTTCCCTTGAGCAGTTTCATCTAATTATTCATCTTTCAACATTTCATTTCAGGTTGATCTAATAGGTGTCAATTGCTACTCATCCAAGGACTTGTGGACATGGAAGAATGAGGGGATTGTTCTACCATCTGTAAAGTACAATACAACACACGACCTTCATGAAAGCAATGTGCTCGAAAGGCCTAAGGTGATCTATAATAATCATACTAAAACCTATGTAATGTTGATGCACATTGACAATGTCAACTACACGAAAGCTTCTGTTGGTGTGGCAGTTAGTAACACTCCTACTGGGCCATTCCAGTATCTTGGCAGCAAACGGCCACATGGTTTTGATAGTCGAGATATGACAGTTTTCAAAGATGATGATGGTAAAGCTTATGTTATTTACTCTTCAGCTGACAATAGTGAGTTGCATATAGGACTCCTGACTGAAGACTACACAGATGTTGGAAGAATCATGCGAAGGGCTTTGGTGGGTCAGCACAGAGAAGCTCCTGCTGTCTTTAAACACGAGGGGTTATATTATATGGTTACTTCTGGTTGCACAGGTTGGGCGCCAAATGAAGCTTTAGCACATGCTGCAGAGTCCATGCTAGGACCCTGGGAAACTCTGGGAAAGCCTTGCGTGGGTGGTAATGCAGATTTACGGGCAACAACATTTTTTTCCCAGGGGACATTTGTTCTTCCACTACCAGGGCTTCCTGATACATTTATATTTATGGCAGATCGCTGGAATCCAGTTGATCTGAGGAATTCACGCTATGTTTGGTTACCTCTTATTGTGGATGGACTCCCAGATGAACCCCTCGAATATGAATTTGGGTTTCCAGTTTGGTCAAGAGTTTCTGTTTATTGGCATAAAAGATGGAAGCTTCCAGAAGAATGGAATTTGCCACGTCCAAATAAAGTTGGTTAATGATGGGGCAATTAATGTAAGTTGTAACCATTTGTGTTTACTGTAGTTTTAGTTGAATAGAAATTTCATTACATTGATTCTCAGGATTATCGCTTGTTCCATTTTGGCAATCACCATTTTACATCTCTTAAGCTCGGGTTTTCTTACAAATAGTTGTAGTTCGTGAGAAGAGACAGTTTATATTAATGGATTTTGCAAATGCCAAGTGATTGTAGTTTATAAGATTAGAAACAAATCAATAACCCTTTTGGAAAAAGCCGTAGCAATGTTGTAGAAGACAAGATTGTGTGATTTTAGGAAACCCTTGTCTTGTAGTGGACTAGACTGTGAATTTTGTGGAAATTAAAGGTTTGACCCCAATCATTTAGAAATTTGTAGTTTGATTGCATTTGTCGAGAAATTTTGTCTTATAGTGGGTAGAAACCCACGGTCTGCAATTATGAAGACTAGATTTTTCTGTAACTTGTGGCTTGGTTTTGGTTGAGTCAAAAATGAACTTTGATCACCTATAAATGTTTGCGTAAACTTCCAAGTGACTTAGTGATAATTATGAGTGAGATTTGTATGGGATAATTCGGAAAAAAAAAAAAAAACTATATGAATTTAATTATGTGGAGATAGATCTATAGGCAGGTCATTAAATGAAGAAAGTCCAATGGAAACAAATCTACCTACCCCTTCTCTTTTGTTTCTCTAAACTAATGGGGAAGAAAATTTTAATTGAACTATTGAACATTAGAATCTCTTGAACCTAAAGAACTAAAACAAAAAATTATGCATTCTTGGCATAGGGCTAATATTAAGAAATGATATATGATTTATTGTTCAATGATGTAAATTTTGGCTTGATTATTGAAATGTGTGTTAATGTGGTTTTAGAGTATGTATATGAAATTGTACGAGGAATGGGGTTATAATTATTCAATATTAGTGAGAGGTCAACTAGCCATATATTATAATATACGTGATACATTGGGTTGTGGTTTAGATATAGTGCATAGATTGTGGTCACATTTTGTTGGATCTTGATCTAGGAACATGTCGTGGTTTGTGTGCATTGATGGTTACACACTTATTTTATTACTTAGTCTCTCATTCCATGATCTAGGAGGATTCCCCAACAATGGTACACATGGTAGTGCCAAGACCATTCTGATGGCTTATAGTGCTCGTAGTAACACTTCAATGGTTTGCAAGACACTAGTGCATGCCCTAGTTGCTCATAGTAACATATGCCAACCAATTATCTCTAGCAAGTGTTGCACTACTTGTAACATTGGCATAGGGCACTCTTGACATAGATTAACACTTATACAATAACCATTTCTTTTCCAAACATTGTGTAGTTTCTACCATGGCACCAATGCACCCCCATGCCAAACTACAAGGTCTAGCTTATATAGATTCTTACTACATTCTTAACATCACTCTACAAACTTTGGATAGTGTAGTCGAAGTGATAGTCCAAATAACACCCAAAAGGTGTATGCTATTCCAAGTCAACCGCTTGCTCATTAAGCACCTACTAGTAAGTAGTTACACTGCACAAGTATTGGGAGATGAGGAATTAAACAAGGAAATAGTTCCACTTCCATATTCAACTTCTTAGCAACTCTTGGTCTCCATGACATGAATCTATGTAATCTATATTTACACATAACATAACTTAGCATCAATCAATGTAATTAAGATAGGCAACATATAGGTAGATAATAGTCATGCAACTTTTTCAAGGGTATGCCATGTACACATTGAATAACTAAATTAAATCACTTTCACTGCTTTAGTTCAGTTTGTATGTGTTTGTCTCATGAATCTTTCACATATACCTATAACTTCATCTAGAGAGTTGCCCTTTAGAATTCAATTTGGTCCTCAAATCATTCCAAGATTGTAGTTGTGAAGCCAACATGCCTGAATTACTTACCATGGTTAGAAGGCACCCAAATTCTATGTTTGCAAGGCATATGTGAATTGGTAGAACAATTGATATGTGAGAAGTTAAGTATGTAACTCTCATAAATGTTATCGTGTTAACTATTATTTATAACATGTTATATTTACTTGCAAAGTGATGTGACTAACTTATAACCCTCTAGATGGACATTTGAGATGAAATTATTTAACATAGAATAAGATAACATCTCAATGAAAAACCAAAATTCCTTGTGAATGCTGTTGAAAATGTGTGTGTAATAATAACAATGAAAAATAAAAGTCTGCACGGGTAGCAAAGTTGGCTTGGGCATAGTGGGTTTGCTCCCCATGGTCTCGGGTTTGACTCTCTCCCAGGTTTAAGAGGTGGGACTTCTTACGGGCGGGGGATCTCACCCGCAGGGGGCTAGTCTCGCCCTAGCTCGCCCCAGGTACCCAAGGTATGGGTTGTTGGGCCGGTGGGTTGGGTCGCAGGGACACCCTTGTTGTAAAGAAAAATAAAACACTATTGTTTTAAGTTGGAATGAAATATGAATGTTCCACTGAGGTAGATTATTTACTATGGTAGGTTACAACACTAGGCTTATGTGTGTTTATAATGGCTCCCACAAGTAAAACCCTTCGATAAGAATCAAATTATAGTATGTGGGTTTTAGAATTGATGGGAATATCAATTCTTATGATTGAACAGGGTCTTGTGTGCTAAATAAATCTCTTGTAGGTGAGACCCTACACAAAAGTGTTTAGAATAAAATAGATCATAATTCATACATATGCAAAACATTTTAAGTATGATTACTCTTTATAAAAATATTTATACATCATTAACCAACATAATTTTAGTCGAGCATTCGATAGGGGATTTCTGCCTTAATATAAATGACACATACTATCAAAGAATTATCTACATATATTAATAATATATACTTTATATATATAATGCATATTACAATATATGAATTATTATATATATATATATATAATGTATACATTTTATTTTATTTTTAAATCAATAATATAAAATAATTAAATTGATGAAAAAATTAAAATGATACTTAAATTGATATATTTAAATATACATAATCATTATTATAATATATTTAATATAATGTAAATATGATGTAAATAATTATGCCGAAGGCATTTCCTATGTGAGACTGTGATCTGAATTAGGATCTATGACAATTGCTACCTTGAATGCTTAACGATTACAACGATCAATTAAAGCTTAAAAAATAATAATTAATGTAACTGAAATGCTTAAATGAACAAAGCATAAGAAATGTGATGAACGGAATGGAAGAGAGAGAAGACAAAACGCTAGTTGATAACGGAGTTCACCGAATCGGCTACGTCTCTGGGCCCCTCTCCAACAAAGTGATTGATCCTATTATGCTCCAAAATCAGGGTTACAAGGCTACAACAACATTACAACTCCATTTCCTTCCAGCACAATGACAACATTCTCTCGTTGCACATAAATGGACACAAAAGTCTTATGATCATTCTCTCCCTACTCATCACTTGGATGCCTAACTCTCCCATTTTCACCCCTTTTTGTACATAAAATTCTCCCAATATGGCCTTTAACAATATGATTTACACAATCATACCATATCAGGTAAAAATCTCTCCTAATTCCCCCATTTTACATAATAAATCTTCAAATCTCCCTTTTTACATATAAAAATCATTTAAAAATCCCCTCAATATTATCTTAAAATTATTTAAGCCCTTTAAAATTTACATTCTCGAGCTTTGGAAGATTTAATTTTAATCCCCTTTAAATTTGGGAGATTTCTCTTTTAATAATAGGGGTAAATTCTTAATTTAGAGGTGATTCGGCCTTTAACTCTTGTTTTTTAATAAACTAAGCCCCAATAATAATGCAACACCATTGACGGTCTAGTGGTTGGCATGTATTTTAGGGGTGGGGTAGGGTGGTTACAAGTTCAACCCCCGCCCCTCTTTTCTTATCCTGGTTTTCCAAATTTTAAGTAATTAAAACTAACTGCCGCCAAATATAGATAAGAGTGAATCTCGTGGTTGAATGGTGGAGGCTTGTGCTTGTGCTTGTGCTTGTGTAGAGGAGGTTGGGGGTTCGACCCCCACCTCCTCACATTTTGCAAGTAGTTGGAAAGACCACATCAGCTGCCACATGTCAATTTTGGGTTCGTCATTGCTTGCTGACTGTGTTGCCACGTCGCCATCTGCCACGTGACATCTTGACGTCATCATTTTGACTAGTCAACCTTTTTGACTAAAACTTTGACTTGGCGTAACTTGCACATACGAGCTCAAAATTCAACAAAACGAATGCCATTGGAAAGGTCTTGACGAGCTCTTCATCTTGACACCAATTTTGACCGATTCTAAGTCGACCATTTTTTTCGCTTTTCTGATGACCTCAGGTACTAGTTTGACCAAAGTTTGATCGGCCATAACTTGAGCATACAGGCTCCTTTCGACTTCGTTCAAGTTGCGTTGGAATCAAGATTCTAAGCTCTTTCTAATGGTGCTGAATTCTGGAGTGTTGGGGACACTTCAATTTTCATTGAAAAAGTATCCCCCTAGATCAGACTGATCGAGCTAAAATGTGTGATCAATGGTTGATATGGTTTGCTATACAATGCAAGATGATTGAACTTGAGTTGACATTGACCGTTCATTACTTTCTACTTTTTGTCATCGTTTTTAAAATGGGAAAGACAAATGATAGCGTGGGTACAAAATATTTTGCCTCTCGTAAAGGTAAATAACAACCTCCATTTTCTATTGTGAAGAATGTCACACTTCCACAAGTGTAGAAATCAAACAAGTTTGGGACTGCCTTCTCAAAGCCTCCTTCACTTGGGCAGACATTTGTAGTGGTTCCAACAACAAAATTTGATGAGAAGACTCAGAAATCAAACAAGATTGGGGCTCATGAAACAAAAAACTTCATTTTCTGAGATGGATTTGGTGGACAACCATTAGACAGTGAACGGGATTAGCTTGTAGCCTTTATGGCATTTCTGATCAGTTTCATGCCAGTTGATGTTGCTTGGCTTTTTCTTTGCAATTTCCTTTTTATATATTATTATATATAGGCTTTATGCCTTTTGCCTAAAAAAAAAGAAAAACAACCACCATTTTTGTCATATTGGGAAGCGTATTTATAAACTTTTATTTATCTATTTGGCGAAAAGTATTTATAAGCTTTTTCTCACAACCACCTTAATAATTGTCACCAAAGTAATTGTCTTACCTTTAATGAAGACCCTAAATAATTAAAGTAGTTTATGAGAGAAACAATTGCAAATTACATTTGTAAATATTATTTTTATAAAGATTATTATTATATTATAATATATTATGTATATAAAATAAGATTTTATAATAATATTATTATTTAACTTCAAAAATATATATACATAAATAATAATATTTTTTTAAATATTAAAATTAAAAATTATTATTTATTTATAGGTTGAGTTAATTAAATCAATAAATTAAGAATGGATTCTTTTCTCTTTTTAATAAATATATAACATAGTTAATATAAATATATAATTTTTTTATTATATAATAAGTTTTTAAAAATATTTATTATTATTTAAATTAATTTATATGAAATTTAGAGAGGGGCATTATACCATTCACTAAAGTTCAAATAAAATTTTGAAGCTAAATTTATTATTTAAATTAAATATATTTATTTCTTATCATATATGATATTTTAATTTAATATAATATCATTTATTAAATATATTTTTAAAAACTTATTATATAATAAAATTATATTTTTATATTAACTATGCTATATATTTAATATTTATATATTTTCTATTTAGATTGTAAATAAAATCCATATTATATTTAAAATTTTTAATAATATATATTAGATATGTAATATATAAAAGGGAAGACAAATATAACTTCCTAGACTCTCTCCCTCTCCCTCTTCCTAGACCTCTATATCAATATCTCTTTCCTTCTCAATCTCTATCTCTCCACATTTCCTTTTTCATCTCTCTCTCTCTCCCCCTCTCTCTCTCTCCATACCCCTATCCTTTTCCATCTCCATATCTATCTCTATCTTCCTCTCCATCTCTATCTCCTTACCTCGCTCTCTCTCTCGCTCTTCCACACCTCTTTGGCGTACCCATTGCACACCAAGGTGTGATTGCTAGTAATATATTTTATGCATATTATATAAATTACATTATATTTTGTTCATTAATAATATATTATTATGTATATACATACACTATTATATTTATATAATATAATATGCATTTAAAAAATTCATTGGACATGTCTTAATAAATTAATAGAAGACCAATTTGTTTATAAGACTTTAGAATAATTTTTTATGATCTAATAATTAAAATTATACTCTTTAAAATTAGTTTTAACTTAATAATTAAATTTTCATTCTATGACCTAAAATTTGTTTTAACTTTAATAATTTAAGAACTCAAGAATGATTATATAAATATTTTATAAATAATTTTCATTTATTAATGTTTAGAATATGTTCTATAGGCATTTTAAAACTTTAATGATGTTTTTACTTCTCAAATTGTTTGTATTTTGTAAAAAAATTGTGAAATAAATTTATTTTTAAGGTTTAATTTATGTTTCTTAATTTTATTTAAAGAATAGGGTTTTGGATTTTTCTTAATATACTTATTATTATATAAAACCATAGTTGTAGGTAAAGGATACACACACACACACTAGTACCATTACTTGCACTAAGAATAAACATTTATTTGGCTATTGTGCTACTAAGTATGTTGGTGATCCTATTGATAGGAAAATGCCTCAAGATATTTATTCAAAATATGGCGCAAGTGTTGTCACATGGAATATTAAAAAGTAACCTATTGAAACAAATAAAAATATAGTTGTGGTAATATGAGAGGGTTCACCAAAATGATAATAGATAGACCTATATTTTTTTATTTCATTAGGAAATGAGATCTCCACAAAGAATTGACTAACAACCCTTAGGTGAATCGAGTCAATATGAGAATCTTCAGATTTCCTTATGACTGAAGGATGAGGGTCAAGGTCAAACAACACTTTGGGGAGAAAAAATAAAAATAACAAATCAACTCCAAAATGCAATCTAACACTTGAAACTTGAATATTAAGCTCAATATTTGCAGAACCAAAAAATCAAATGCAGATCTAAGAAGGGCAAAAACATGTGTACCAATCACCAAAAGTGCTTTCTGGAAGCCGATATGAGACTTTTTCGCCCATGGGAAAATGGGTCCAAGTACAGGGGTTTCAACAATCTTTTGGGAGTTTAGCGCATATCTGTAACTTTTGATTTGTCCAGGTTTCAATGTCGAAAAGTTAGAAATCAGACCTGTAGGTTAGATTTCGTGATTTGACAACTTTGACAATTTTGTAAATCTTGCACTTCAAAAGGTCTTCAAGTCTTCTTCAACCTAAATCTGCAATCACACACACAAGAGAGAAAAATGTTTTTTTTTGGGTGAATAGGGGTTTGCCCTGGTCAAACCCCATTTTGGTAATCAAACCTTGAATGAAAACAATGAAATGAAAAAGGGAATGAAGAGTGAACAAAACTATGTTACCACTCAACAAACCCTTAAATGAAACCTTGACAATGGAGATCTTAGGAAGTCTACAATTTGCATGAAATAGCCGAATTGGATGTGGAACTTGACACTTGAATAATGCTTTGAATGCTTGAATTGATCTTGAAACCTACATCACAATGTTAGCTCCAAAAACATGCATGATGCAAGAAGACTTTGACATGATGCAAAAAGACTTTGACATGATGGATAGATCTTGATTGCTGCAATAAATATCTGTTATGTCTGCTCTTGTGAATCTCATAAAATTGCTAGCTTCTTCTCTTGAAATTCTAGGTGAAACTTAGTGAAATGACCTTGTATTTATAGGTATGTATCCTTAATTTCTCAAAATTCAAATATCACAAGCTGACACTGAATTATGGATTTGAAAACATTAAAATACCGTAAAAAACATAATTTAAATTTAGGTCCAAAGGTCTAGGGAGGACCCATTCCTAGGCGAAAGGGTCCCAAGTCCCTATACCTGGAACACACATTGCTCAATGTAAAGTGTTATGTTTAGGCTTAATTATTGTCTGGTTTCCTCTTCGGAAAATGTAATTAATTAGGCTTGTAAATGAATAAAAGGGCTATTTAAGGCATAATTAAGTTCAATTTAATTAAGAGGGCCCAAATAAGTGTGAAAATGTAAAGAGGTACATTTATCATTAAATTAAGACATTATTAAGTCCATTTTAAATTAGGAGGGCCCAAACAAGTGTGAAAATGTAAAGGGTTACATTTTTCTACACTACATTTAGCCCCCACTTTAGTGAGAGGATGACTTTGCGTCAAACTCACACTAAAGTAGATAATCAAGAGGTCTAATTGTACAATCGTTGGAAGCATAAGACGACAAAGATCAAGGAAGGTGATCAAGCCTCCAAGATCTAGGATCTCATGGAAAAACCAACAAAGGCACAAAGAGACGCATGCCTATGTTAAACATATATATGTAGCAATGACATGATACTCAATCATACAATGTCAAAGACTCATAGTAAGAAAAAAAAAGGAGGGTGGATCAAGCCTCAACTATCCAACGCGATGTGGATCATGCCTCAACTGTTTGTCCAAAAACGTTTACAAGTGGAACTCACTACCCACTATGCAAACAAGTGGAATGGAATGGCGCTTCACAACAACATTACACGGTGGAGAAGAAGTCTGGTCCGCTTCGGAGCTTCTCTGAGGTGGTGGCTTCTGATTCACATGCTGCTGAAGCTTCTGACTCACAGGCTGCTGGGGTTTTTGATTCACTTGCTGCTGGGGCTTTTGATTCACAGGATGCTGGGGTTTCGTCTGCTGGGGTTTCTCCTTCCTCCGCTGGGGAAGCTACCATAATAAATCATATTGAGAATACTACTAGACCGGTTTCTGTCTCTACTGATGGTGCTGTGTGTCCCACCTCTGATTGCTCTCCGGTTATTTCCACACCTTTTCAGGCGAACTCTGTTGTTACCTCCCGGGCTGCGGATTTTCATCCTCAGGAAATTAATGGGCTGGCTTGGCAGGCTAAGGCAGCACAAGTTGAAGAAGGCTGGACTACTGTTATTGGAAAAAAATCTAAACCCTCTGGGCCTTCTTTCGATATGAATCTTCGCTCCAACAAACGAAACTCTAATTGTAAAACTTAATGGCGTTTGCTTGTGAGCTGGTTTTTTGTTGACTGCAGGCTGTCTTTTCTGCAGTCTGGCTTTTCTGGCTTGTTTAAGCTGTTTGGCTTTTGGTTGGGGTTCCGGATCCCATCAAAATCTGTTTTTCCCAATTTCAAAAACAATGCACACTCACATGGGCTAGTGAAATTAGTTGTCCACTAGGTGAGCCCCCAAGGGCAAATGAGAGAATCTTATTAGCTCCCATACATACCAAGTTATACCTCCGATAACTTTAATAAGGCACACACAATAACTTTGAGCTTCATAAGGCTTAGCAAGCTGCGTTAAAACCCTTGAACAAAAAGGCACACACAGGCAAGCAAAGTGCATTATGCTTGGTGGCCATAAAAAAGGGTTGAAACTTCAAGCTTCACAAGGTTAGCAAGCTGTGTTATGCTAAACATTTATGAACAAAATGCAAATAGGATAAAACATGTTCAAAGGGGTTTTGCTTAGTTCATGTAAGGTCTCCTCTTAGGGAACATCATGCCCAATGTCTTCAAGAGAGGACAAGTCTAGGATAAAAGATTCACAACTTAAGGAATGCAATGCATAGCATCACCACCAAGAGGAAAGTTGTATGCCAAGAAAGGTCACACTCTTAGAGGACATCATGTTGATAAATTTTTTGAATGATATATTACTGAATAATGAGATAGATCTTATTAACAGAAAAGCCTTGCTCTTATAGAACTTACAAACCCTAGAAATTAGGGAGAAGCATTAGTTAATTGAACAATAAACAAACAGTTAACTGAAGCAAACTAAAGCTTAAAAATCAGAAAGATGCTAAAAGCATAACAAGTTAACTTATGACTAACTAAAGACTAAATAAAGCTAAGACATTTAATATTTTAATACCCTCCCTTAACAGTCATTGTATAAACTAAAAACTAAGTCTACCCATATTGTGCTAGTCATCAAAATGCATAGTGTGTAGACTCCTTCTGCTTAGTCTGCTCTGCTACATGAGCACTTTGCTAAGATGCTTCCTGGTTGGACTTCTCATCAGCCAACCACTTTCTGCAATATCTATGTATATGACCAATCTTCCCCATAGTAATGGAAAGTAAAAGACTTCTTGGAGCCCTCCTCCGAATTGCCTTGTCTTTTCTGCTGAGTGGACTTGCCTTTGCCAACATCCTTGGTAGTAAATGCTTGTTCAACACTAGGAGACTCACTGCTACTCCCAAACTGCTTCCTCCACTGATCCTGCTGCAAAAGCTTATTGCACAGCTCATCAAACTTCAAGTCAAGATTGGTGGATGTAATGTTGAGCATTTCGATGAAGTGCTCGTAGGAACGTGGCAAACTCTTCAAATTTATCACCACCACATCCTCTTCTTCCATCTTATGACCAATGGCCTCCAATTGATCGCGAATATTTTTTTATTTTCATCAAGTGCTCCTGCAAAGACACTTGGTCATCCATCATAATAGAAAAGAGCATATTCTTTAGAAAGAAAGCCCTTCCCTTGTTTGAGGTCTCATAAAGATCTTTCAGATGCTTCCAGATATCTGCAGTAGATTTACCAAATGGTATTTCTGGTAACATCTCATCGGCGATAGATAATTTAAGAAGCATGATTGCCTCCCTATTACTTCCATCATACTTGTCCCAATCCTTCTCAGCAGTAGTGGGATGAACTTTTGTACAAAACAAGAGCATCCAGACACCGGTACTCAAAGATGGTAAGCATTCTCTACTTCCACATGTTGTAATTCTTTCCATTGAACCTCTGCGAAGTTTCCAACATAATATTGGACAAAGATGCCATCCCTCCCATTTTCCAAAGCACGAAAAACGAGGTAACTCTGTGATCAACTGGCACAACTCCCGATTTTTCAAAAATTGTCTGAAAAAGAGGCTTAGAAACTGTAAGATCTTTTTTTTTAGAAAACCCCTCAAATACTTTGAAAGATTTTCAAAACTCTGTGTAATTTTTTTAAGAAAAAATTCGAAAACTCTAACAAAAATATTATTTTTCCCAAAATTTCTATCAAAACTGGCTCCAAAAATCAACTCTTTATGCTTCCATGAAACTGTGGAAAATCTCCACGAAGCAAAAACCCTAGGCAAAAAATCGGACTTGAAAATGCCTAGAAAATGTAGAGAACATCAAAATACCTAGAAGAAAACCCTAGGTCACTGCACAACTCTAGGTCGAAAAAGGAAAAAATTCTAAAAATTCCAGTGAACAAATCCGCAGCCAGAAGATGACGGAAACTAGGGAGGTCGCTACCAAATCACGGATTTTTTCCAGCACCCAAAAATTTGCAGAAATCGCGTCCAAAAATCAAGAAGAAATCACGACTTTTTATTTGCAGGAAGTCGTGCGACAAAGATCACTTCAATAAAAACACGTTTATGAAAAAACACCTCCAAATCACGATTTTATTCAAAGCCCTAGTCGCGCAGGTTAAAAAGACACAACCCAGATCGCTGGCAGAAACAAAGACACGGCCCAGAAAATACAAAACGCTACCGAAACACTAGAAAATTGTGCACGAAAAGAATGTTGAACATGAACAGAAAATAAAATCCTCGAAATCGCGCGACCAGGATGCAGAAGAAAAAAAAATGCAATTTTGCACAGTTGTGCACCCTAGGCATGAGTGTAAAGAAAAAAACCTTGACACAATTTTGCATAGATCTGCACCCAGAAACTTCATGTTGCACGAACTTGCAGACACTTGGACAGAGAAAAAGAACTCCTTCAATAAAGCCACACGAACCAAAAAACCACGAATAGATAAAAATCCGTCTTAGACATAGGTGCGAAAATCCACGATTTTCAGCACAAAAAGAAACCTTTGAAAAAAAAAATAGTAGATGAAACTCTTAAAATTTCATGAAACTAATAAGGTTCTAGAACCCAGAGCTTTGATACCATGTTGATAAAATTTCAGAATGATATATTACTGAATAATGAGATAGATCTTATTAACAAAAGAGCCTTGTTCTTATAGAATTTACAAACCCTAGAAATTAGGGAGAAGCATTAGTTAACTAAACAATAGACAAACAATTAATTGAAGCAAACTAAAGCTTAAAAAACGGAAAGATGCTAAAAGGAGACTAAGTTAACTACAAGTTAACTTACGACTAAGTAAAGACTAAATAAAGCTAAGATTACCATTAATATTACATTTAATATTTTTATACATCAAACCCAATGACTCCACCAAGAAGAAGACACATTGCAAGAAGTAAGAAGACCACACAATGAAACATAAGACATACTCCAATATCTCCAAAAATGATAATACCAATGTATGCCCCCACTTTAAAGAAATTGCTAACACCATGCTGTGAGCAATTACTTTAAAGTAGAAAATGATAAATGCTAACAAGACATGAGAGCTTATTTGGAGAGCCCTATGTCAAGCATATGTTTCCAATGAAGCTACGCCATGAAAAAGGAACGGGTTGCCTCCAACATGGAATCCCAAAATTACACAAAGGGATCCACATATTATGGGTCAGCATAATTCTTTGCTACAATGATATTTTAGAGCTCGAAAATGTCATCATTCCCCAAATAACTCATGGAACAGGGAGAATGACACATAGAGAGTGAAAACAAAGAAAGGATTTTGGGTCAACATGGAAGATACCTAAATGTCTCAACGCCTTGTGTCATCCCCAAAAGGAAAAAACAAGACAAAAATAAAAGTTTACGACATATAGAAGAATGAAGGTACAAATAGAGGAATGAATGATCACATTACGCACATGGAATCACATAAAGAACATGAAAAGAAAATAAAGACAAGACTAGTAAGGCACATGCGAGTCAACCTATAGCAGGTCATCTGCATCCCAATCTTGTTCATCGTATGTGGAAAGCAGACAACTAGTGAAAGGGACAACATCAAGTGCCAAACTAGGACAATCAACATGTTCAACACGTGTTAAATCACTCTTTGTAGGAGGATCATCACGATTGTTTTCATTTAAGCTCATAGAAGAGAAAAATAATAAATTTAACTCTTCATGCACTTCCTCATCAATCTTTGCTATTTCATTGTCATCATCTAAGTTAATCACAATAGTAGGTCTAATGATAATATTCATAAAAGGTGCTTGTTCTCGTTGTGTTTGAAGTTTAGGATTTTCTTGTTTCATCGAAGGAAGAGAATCATCATGCATTGCTTGAGGTAAGTTTGGATTTTGATTTTCTATGTTGTTTTTTTATTCTTTTGCTTATAACAAATGAGCAATAACATGACGTCTACGCCTATGCTCTCTAGCATTTTGATTCCTTTTCGTGCGATTTTCAAGTTGTGATTGTGTAGGAGCAGGTTTATCAACCATAGGCTTCTTTTCTTCCCTTAAGGGAGGAACATAAGGAACCATGAGAGGTTGTTCAACCACTTTCTCTTTAGCTTTGTAAACTTGTTTGATTTTAGGAGGCACAACGAAACTTATTTGGTTATCTCATGGTCTCTTGTAGGAAATGGGTGGAGGATTTGCTATGTTTTGGTTTTGGTTACTTGGAAGGGCTTTTGGTTCAATTATAGTTTCATCAAGGATAGGAGGCTCAATCGTGGGCTGAGGCATATTGGTAAGGGATAAGTCTGTTATGCGCTTTTCCTTAACTTTTGATAGGATTTGAAAAAGAAGTCCTTGTGAGGCCTAATAGGTTCCATAGGTTCGGGCCCAAAAAATCTAATGAGAATTTTCCACGGGAAAACACAAAATTAAAGCTACTATGATGCATAGTAAATATCTCATTGCCAAATGGAAATTTTAAGCATTTATGCACAACCAATGGGATAACATTCATGGAGCGAAGCCATAGGTAGCCTAACTTCACACAAAATTGGTCCGATGACGGGATGATGGAAAATGAGACACTTAATGTTTTGGGTACAACTTTTAGAGAAAGAGTTATCAAACCTATCGTAGGGCAGACAAAACCATCATGCATTTTAATCCATGCTTTCGGTTTGTCATAAGTATCTTGATAAAGCTCATGCACAAATAAGAATTCTTTAGTGATCACATTCTTTGCACAAACGAGATCAATTAATATCCCATTAGTAGGCTTGTCATCGATTCTTCCAACTATGTAAAGAGGACCATTGGGTGCATGTTTAATTATGTCATTTTGTGAGAAAGCAATGTCAAACGACATTTTGGTTAGGCCCTTACGAGGTTGAATTCCAATGAAGTTGACCGAAGGGTTTCTAGTATGTTTATCTTTATTTCCTATGTGATGTTGCATGATGTGATCAAGGCTACGCACCATTTTTATTCCTTGTTCAGTTCTAATTTTCCTATGTTTTGTATCACAGGAACTGCATTGCCGACGATGGTTTAGAACTTACAAAGTTTTGCAACCTTTCTAACTCTTCGTCCATTCTTCTAAGGTTCTCGTGAGGGACATTAGCAATCATTGCATCAACAACAATCACATTAGGTGTGGGTAGGGAAGTCATGGGAAATGAAGTGTTAAGGGTATGATCCATAATGGGTGGACTAGTGTCAACACTATGAGTGAAAGAGTTAGAAAACCCAAGGTCCACGACGAATGATGTATCGTGGGATGACATGAGTCTCGAACTATGTCTCGCGACAGTATTGGCAATAGGACACCAAGTTGTGAAGCTCATATAAGTTTCACAAATCCAAGGTGCACCCAAAATGGATAATAGGTAAAAGGCAATCAAAGACCCTAGGATGTAAAGTGCAATGCATGTATGTAAAAACAATTTTCAGATTTAAAAAAGATAATTTTCTGATTATGTTATGCAAAAACCTGAAAATGATGTCTTTTAGATGCAAATTTGAATTCAAAAAATGCACTGAATTTGACAAATTAAGCTTAATATGAACAATTTCAAATAACATAAATTTTGGAAACTGAAACAACAAAGGAAATACAGAAACATGGAATGTAGAAATGGTGTTTTTAATGCTCAAAAACTTAGACAAAGCCCTAATTAGGGATTCATTTTCCCATGGGCGAATGGGTCTCACTTCAGGGTTCTAAAAAATTAATTTGTAGGTTTCTGAGATGATTTCTATGGTTTTCAGATTCTGGTTTCAAATAGTAGGTTACAATTTTAGATTTTTGTAAAATGAGGTCTAAATGCAAGGGCAAAATTTTGCTAAATGACAAGCAAAAAGACCTAATTTGAGATGCAATTTTGATCCAATTTTCTAATGTAAATGACTGATGATGCAATGTTATGTAAACACTTTGCAAAATGACTAAGATTTTTGAATTTTTCAGATTTTAAAGAATGCAAAAATGCAAACCTAAAACCCTAAATGAGATGCAAACTAATGTAAGTGAACAATCCTAAATGAGATGCAAATCAACGCAATGCAATGCAAATGGATGCAAAACCTAGATCTAGGGCTAAAAATGGACTCCAAATCAGCAATATATGATGCTCAAAAGTCAGGTTCACCAGAATGAAACAAAAAAAAGTATATGTGTGGTAATATGAGAGGGTTCACCAAAATGATAATAAATAGACCTATTTTCCTTTATTTCAGTAGGAAATGAGATCCCCACAAAGAATTGACTAACAACCCTTAGGTGAATCAAGTCAATGTGAGAATCTTCATATTTCCTTATGAATGAAGGACGATGGTCAAGGTCAATCAACACTTTGGGGAGAAAAACTAAAAATAGCAAATCAGCTCCAAAATGCAATCTAACACTTGAAACTTGAATAGTAAGCTCAATATTTACAGAACCAAAAAACCAAATGTAGATCTAAGAAGGGAAAAAACATGTGTACTAGTCACCAAAATTGCTTTCTGGAAGTTGATCTGAGACTCATTTTCCCATGGGTGAATGGGTCCAAGTACAGGGATTTCAACAATCTTTCAGGAGACTCTGGTGTAGATCTGTAACTTCTGATTTGTCCAACTTTCAGTATTGGAAAGGTGGAAAACAAATTTGTAGGTTAGATTCTGTGATTTGACAACTTTGACAACTTTTGCAACTTTGACAACTTTGTAAATCTTGCACTTCAAAAGGTCTTTAAGTCTTCTTCAAACTGAATCTGCAATCACACACAAGAGAGAAAAATGTTTGTTTTGGGCGAATAGTGGTTTTCCTTGGTCAAACCCCGCTTTGGTAATCAAACCTTGAATTGAAACAATGAAATGAAAGAGGGAATGAAGAATGAACAAAGCTATGTTACCACTCAACAAACCCTTGAATGAAACCTTGATAATGGAGATCTTAGGAAGTTTGCAACTTGCATGGAATGACTGAATTGGATGTGGATTTTGACACTTGAATAATGCTTTGAATGCTTGAATTGATCTTGAAGCCTACATCATAATGTTAGCTCCAAAAATATGCACGATGCAAGAAGAATTTGACATGATGGATAGATCTTGATTGCTACAATAAATCTCTATTATGTCTACTCTTGAATGCTCTTGATTGCTCTTGAAATGCTCTCATGAATCTCATAAAATTGCTATCTTCTTCTCTTGAAATTCTAGGTGAAACTTAGTGAAATGACCTTGTATTTATAGGTATGCGTCCTTAATTTCCTGAAATTCAAATATCACAAGCTGACATTGAATTATGGATTTGAAAACATTAAAATATTGCCAAAAACATAATTTAAATTTAGGTCCAAAGGTCTAGGGAGGACCCATTCACCCATGGGCGAATGGGTGGAACACACATTGCTCAATGTAAGGTGTTATGTTTAGGTATTAATTATTTTTGGGTTTCCTCTTCGGAAAATATAATTAATTAGGCTTGTAAAGGAATAAAAGGGATAATTAAGACATAATTAAACTCAATTTAATTAAGAGGGCCCAATAAGTGTGAAAATGTAAAGAGTTACATTTATCAACACTATTTATTAAGACATTATTAAGTCCATTTTAAATTAGGAGGGCCCAAACAAGTGAGAAAATGTAAAGGGTTACATTTTTCTACACTACACCTACTATAGCTCTTTTATCCATGAAGGCTCATGATATAATTACAACAAAAGTAGCATAAGAATTAATTTGGCTAAATAAATTATTAGATGGGCCTCATTTGGGTATCAACGAGGGTACCATCTTATTATGTGATAACATAATTATATTGCTCTTGTCAAAATTTATGTTCAAAAATCAAAGATCGAATGACATTGAATTCCATGCTCACTTTTATTCAAGAAAAACTTCTTGTAATGCCCCAAGTTTCTTTCCAAGATATTGATGGACAAAAATTAAATGACCATTTTTTTTGCACACATTCACGTAAGGTGTCATGACAAAGCACAATGACACACATGAAACCTATAAAAAATGCACCAAGTATGGTGGCATAAGTATAATACTAAACAAATAATCTGAAAAAGTCATCCTGATGACCATACAAGAGTAAGGAGTTTTCTCTATGTTGGAGATCAAACACTAGTCCACAATCTTGTTCTCTCACAAACACAAGGAATAGGATGAGAGAAACACCTACTTAATTACACACCCCATGATAAAAAAAATTGCAATCCAAGAAAATATGCGAATGAAATCCACTCATGAGGATTACCTACTCAAGAGGTAGGTCAATTGTTAGATATTAGGTCTTGACTAATCAGATTATTGACTAGTCGATCACATACAAGGGTACACAAACCAAACTAAATGCCTTTGTGAGCTGGTGACCATCCTACTTAGATAAATACCCATTCTCACAAATGTATAGGAGATGATGAAGATGGTGTGATGACACATACCAAAACCTCCAAGACCAAGAACATACACCCATAAAGTCATATATGTGACAAACAAGACTTGGGTACAAACACACCCAAGGTTGCATATCAAGAGATCAATGCCTCCCAAAATACTCAAAGGACCAGATGAAGTAAGGTACTATGAACACAAATCAAACCCCTGGAAACAATTGTTCTTTAGGATTTTTTTCTTAAAAAGTGTGAGAAATGCTCTTGTCCGAGGGTATAAACTACTACACACCTATGAACACTTGCACAATTTGTAGACACTAACACACCTTGAGGAATTAAGCACACCTTGAGTAAACTAGCACATGTGCTATATAGTTCTCCAATTGTGGTATATATTTTTGTGGTTATATCTTGGTCAAAGATTCATTAAGAATAACTTACCAACCAAAAATATAGACTTTTCAAAGGGTTTTCTTAGATTGAAACAAATTCTCTAACACAATATGAACATAGAGAAATCCACACAAGATCACACATCTACTAGGATTTAGATCAACATGTAAATCTAAGGATCATGTGTTAAGAAAGGTAGAGAGATAGGAGAACCCAATGACACACCCAACTTACAAGAGTTCCAACACAAGTGTCCTAACTCACAAGAACCTCAAGCACCACTTGAAATTAGGGACATACAAAGAAAAATATTCATAAGACTTTGATTATTCTCAAAATGCTCAAACATCCATTCACCTATACACATTGGTACACACATGTGACATGAATGATAAGTATGCAAGGGGTACAACCACCTTATAGGATTATTTTTTTATCATACATAACATCATTTATGCATAGCATACATTAAACCTACACTAGTTTGCATCTTCATTCCACAATAATATGTAACTATGTTTTAAAATCACATTCACATATATAAAGATACAATGTGTTTGACAAAATGATGAGACATGCCAACATTCAATATAGATCTCTCACCAAATTATTTGGGTAGGTTATATTCCAACTCAAATGAGTTTAAAGCAATAATTACAATTTCATAAATGAGGACTATAACATACCAAATTATACATTTTCTTTAAACTACTTAAAAAACTGCTACAACACTAAAGGATGAAAATCCTTCTTATAGGCACTCCTAAGCTTCTCCAAAGGAATCATGAGTCCCCAAAGTCGGTTAAATTCCACCCAACCATGTGGAACCCTTAGATCCACTCCTCTGAATTGGGAGTAAACCAAGTAGGAAGTTTGGTAATATTCACATGAAATGAGGTGGTTGATCATGCACATACTAGCCACATCTCATACATAGAGTTTCCAATTAAAGAATAAACAAGGGGAACATAATCACTAATCAATGCATACACATGCCAATCACATAATTACATGGAATACCGAGTAAGTACACGAGGGTTATACCAACACCATCAATGCATATACATAAGATATCAAAACTTTATACAATAATGTGCAAGATTGACAAGAACCCTCCAATCATGCATATACTATGAGATCACATTCACACATTCAATTTACAAGACAATATACAATGGAGGAGAGGGTTATCACAAGATCTAGATATTGAGTGTCATAATGGGTGTAAGGAACCTTATGGAGGTTGAGGATTATGCCTCCATACTATGGGGATCCTCAATGACAATGGTATATTGGAATATAACACCATTCCCATGTTCTTCACAATCCTTTTCATATCCTCTTGGGCATACAAAAGTGTCCCATGGATAAGTGTTGTTAATATTTTGTTGTGTAATTCCCACGTTTAATTATTGTTTTATTATAACTTCTCATTGAATCATTCACTTACCATACAAGAAGGTGGGCATAAAAGTCTACTCCATCGTAACCTAGAGTTTTCTCACAGTCAATTACATACATAAGAAAAGTATGACATAGAAATTGAGCTCTAAATATGAAACCCATAGGTTGAAATGGTTTACCATCTCTTTTCTACAATAGATTTTATTCTTAAAAAATAAAATGTAGAGACAAATATAGAGTTCAATCTTTTATTTTTCAACACTCGTTTATTTTTCCAAAAACTCAAAAAATTCAATGGTGATAATTTCAAACTCTTTAACTTTTTAAGCATTGAAACTTCCATTTTCAAGAATACTCTCTTGAAGTTAAAGGTACAAACACATTTTTTGAATCACACAATGATTTTGCAAAAAACCCACCTTAGTCATAGCACAAAATAAAAAAATAAAAAAAATAAATTTGTTGGAGTTGATAGTGAACCCCACAACTCCCAAAAATCCTTTGCAACAAAAATGCCTATCACAAACGAGAGATCAAAGCAACTGATTTGCTATGCAACCAAGAGATGATTGAATCCACACAAGTATCACACAAGCATTTGATATATCTCAATGAAGGTGAATGCTTGTAAAGGTATAATGAAGAAAACCCTTGATGATGATTTGATTAGATTGTGACAATTGTCCTAATCTCATGCAATGAGACATGACCTATATTTAGTCCAATCTAATTAATAAAAAACACTCATAAGTTTAGCTTAAGTGAATAAAGTAATAAGAGACTTAATAATTAATTAATGATTAATTAATTATCAAGTGTTGTCCTAATTACTCCAACACCCCCCTTAAGATCAACTTAGGGAGAAGCTATAAAACATTGATGAAGAATGTAATGATGGATGTATGAATGGGTCCCAGATATAAGTCCTGATGAGGTACCTATGTATAGATAAATTAATCTCTCATAACTAGAGAAAAAGAGAAAACCACATGGGAAAAACTCCTCTCTAAAAGAGAGAAAAATGAAATGATTGCACTAGTGAAAGAAGGATAGGAGGACTCAATGTGACCCCCAAGGACCGCTTTTGCCACACAAGTACAACAAATGTCCCCCCAATAGGAGAGAGAAAATGAGGATATGAATTCCCCCATAAAGAAAGAGCTCCCATGCCAATGATGAATGATTGAAGACATATTATGATCCACTGCCTACAAACCACATTCCCCCCCTTAGGAAGAAACAAATCCACTAGTGATTGGAGAAGCCAATCCAAAAAGATGGGTTAATCAAGAATCCAAATCCAAATGGTGTGTGCCTCTGAAGAGTTCTTAAGTGTCCACATGTTGAAAATAGATGATATCAATCCAAAATCTTGTGAAGACTGATGTAGAACAAGTTGCAAAGGCGATGAAGATGGTGGGCCAATAATGATGATGTGGTTGTCAACAAAGAGGAGGTGAATTTCCTCAAAGTAATCCTCCAAATCTATAATCCGAGACTCTACAAACACGAATGATATGTCTGCAATATATGAATTCCAAGTTGCTATGTCTAGAAGATGATGAATATCCTGCTACACTGAACCAACAAAGGCCAAATATGTGGTGATGTCAAGATGATCATGAACAACAGAAGATGGTGACGAAGTCTTGATCTGAAGAGTGGGGACATGAAGAAAAGTTTCTAAACCATCAAAACATGCAAGACCTGTGACATACTCAAGATCCTCTAAAGTATCATCATCAAAGGGTATGCAATCTACATCTACAAGAGGAATGAGATAATCTATAGTAGGATCCTCTGGGTATGGAGAGATAAGTCTCCATGGATCTCCCAAAGTCAAGTCCAAAGTATGTGTGGATAATTGATGTCTGATACATCACACATAGTGTCAAGATCAACACTAGAACATATAACCCCTACAAAATGATCACTAATAATACCCCATAACGAATAACTCCTTGGTGTGTCTGGTGTAGGTATGAGTCCATAAAGATAAGACAAAAGATCAAGCCACTTGAGATGTGTCAAGATGTCGTTTCACCAAGACTCATAGTTATCCTTTGCCAAGATGACCACTGAAGGATGAATAGAGAAACCCATGATACCTCCTCAAATGATAAAACCTGAGAGTAAGAACCTCAGTGCATATAAAGTAGATCAAATGATGTCATCCAACACAAACAAATCCTTTCCAAGTGCTACGATGTTCAAGTAATTAAGAAAAATGTAAAATAAAAAAACTAAATAAAATGTACCTTGTGTAGCTTTTGGAAAAAGTACATGAATGGATCTGAAGAGCTTTGAAAAACCTTTCCAATGCCACTGGAATTGCAAAAATTGAAAATACAGGCAAAAAGTTATGAGCTCAAAAGTGAAAAATGAAGATATGAGTTTGACTGAGCATAACAAGAACCAACAACAAAATATGATAATGAGACCTACACCACTGGAAAGTATATGGAACCAGCTTTCCGATGATATCTCATTTGCTCGATTTCTACGTTGAATGCCCAATTTACGGCCAAAATAAAAACTACTGTTTTAGGGCCAAAGGGGGGCTAGCAGGGGCAAAGATGGTCGTACGACGTATAGATGAAATCATGCCGACATCAACATGACGTCAATGAAAAAAATATTCTCTCGAGTTATGGAATATTCCTATGCCAAAATAATTGCGTCGGACATCAAAAAAAGATCTGGTAGGAATATTCTTGTGATGGATAAAAATTTTGGCGTGTTCCTATGCGCTAGAGGAGGATTCTGTCAAAATGTATGAAAGGTTCCACCACCGTTTGCTGGAGTTGCCATGGATTGTGCTACTAGCTAGGGATTTTATCGCCCACTAGGAGTTTTTCGTCGGTCGACTGACACAATAGGCACCATCGGGCTTGCCAAAGCCGATGACTTATTAAGCTACCTGCAGGGTTTGTGGGGCCTACGCAACAGGTAGTTAATGTGTTGTTGATGCACTTATAGGGGGTCATAGGCTATGGCCAGTACCCTGCGACCAATATATTTTTTTCTTTTTATTCTTTTTCAAAAAAGCTTTTACCCTTTCTTTCTTTTTTTCTAGAAAATTAAGAAAAAAGCAGAGAAAAAATTTAAAAACCTTGTACCTATTTGATCGGATGAGAAATTGATTGCAAGGTACAAATTGTATGGGATTCACCTTAGATCTTGTGCCCTTTTAATTTTTTTACTTTTTTTTTCAACTTCTTAGATTTTGATCAAACGACAAACATTCTTTAGCTTATTGGCCGTTCTGGACTCAACGGTGATGTTCGTTTCACCCTAAGATGAGCCAAATTTTCCCTCAAGGCTAGATCTCTCAAAATTCAGAGAGGAAGTCACTGATCTAGTGCTTTGATACCATGTTGGAGTTAATAGTGAACCCCACAACTCCCGAAAATCCTCTACAACCAAAATTCCTATCACAAACGAGAGATCAAAGCAACTGGTTTGCTATGCAACCAAGAGAGAAAATATTGAATCCACACAAGTATCATACAAGCATATGATATTGAGATTAACCTGCAATTGTAATTGAATTGAATGGAATGAATAATTACAATGAAGGTGAATGCTTATAAAAGCATAATAAAGAAAACCCTTGATGAGGATTTGATTAATTGTGACAAGTATCCTAATCTCTTGCAATGAGATAGCTTGACCTATATATAGTCCAATATAATTAATAAAAACACACTCCTAAGTTTAGCTTAAGTGAATAAAGTAATAAGGGACTTAATAATTAATTAATTATCAAGCGATGTCCTAATTACTCCAACATAATTGATATATTATTATATTGATTTCAATAAATTTAATAATCAAATCAATTCAACAATCAACCAATATAATCTTTCATATCAATAGCAATTCCATATGCATCCACTTAAGGTGGGCATGGAGAAAACATAAAGAAAATTAAATATCAAGTGATGGAGATGAAACTGCTACCTTCAATCCATGCAAACAATTCTCCACTCAAAAGCTAATGATCCAAGCAAACAATTCTCCAACCAATTGTAGCCAATTTGTCCAATCCAAGATCATAGTAAAAATGAAGAGAAAAAGTAAGAAAAGAGATAATAGATAGGATGAATTAAAAAATTAACTCTTTTCTCTAGATTAGCCAATCTCACTTTGTAAACACGTATTTTTTTTCCATATTCACTAAAAAAATACAATACAAGACTTTTTTTTGATACGTAAGATTTTTATATTATATTAATTTAAAGATAAAAACATACACCCGTTTACTAAGTAGGAATTTTCCATCGCCTGATCAAAGCCCAAAAACTACCAGACTACCCACGACTAGCATAGAGAATATGATCATATCAATATTTTTACAAAAATGGCATTGCCATTGCCAAGAACCAAAAAACTCTAGACTCGAACAACCCTACCAGACCATAGCATCTTCTTGACTAAAATTAGACACCACCAATTCACAAGAACCCATTAAGATTGGCAAAGGACTCAAAATCCTTAACCCATTCAAGACCTCTGGCCACCATTAACCCTAGCATCTTCTTTAAGTATTCCACCACCATAACCACGATCATTCGATGACGCATGAGTGTCGCCCCGCTCAGGTCCATAAGGAAAGGATAGAATTTAACAGCCTCGTTCGTATTCCACAGAAGCTCCAAATCTGCAGGGTGTGGGATCCCGGTGCCAATAATCGTCGCCTTCAGAACCTCCTCCACACCACCTAGCAAATCGTTTCTAAACAGTCACACCAACAACTCCTTTGCCTCCATCTTAGGCACTCGACTATCAAGAAGAGAAGCCAAAAACCATGAGGAAATATGTGCATTGTCCCTTCCATACTCCTTCCGTTTGAGGTGGCCACTCCCCAAAATCTCTTTTTTATCTACGACTGTGAGAGGATCAATGTTGAGCAGGATTTGCTTCAACCTTTGGTCCCTTATCTCACAGAATGCAACCTACCTCGACATTGCCAGCAAAGAAATTGGGGTGTCCGTTCCAAACCACGCCAGACCCTCCACTGAAACTGCAATTACAAACTTTGAGCGCCCGACCATTTCCATCCTCAAATGACTCTAGGAGCCGAGCGAAGTTTTCCAACCACCTCTCCACCATTAACTAAGCATCAACACCGAAAAAATTACTATGCAACACAACCGTCGCCTCCACTTCATTAATAAAGCCCGTGGGCTCCCAACAATTCCAACTTCACATGAATGAGACATAATTTCAAGGCATGGCAAGCTATCCTTGCACCAACGTTTCCACCCTGCATCCCCGGCTTTGTATGCGAGGCTATCCTTAGAAAACGATCTTTAAACTATCAATCATCATTACAAGTGCTCACAAAAAATGAGGTGACCAGTCTCTTACGCCAACATCCACCTGATCTCTAGTCGCCCCACGTGGATGCCACCTCTCGGATTGACGAAAGCCCTTCACCAACTTGGAGGGCCGCCCACCCAACCACCCACACAATACAAGACATTTTAAATCAAAATGAATTTCGCATTTCTTTTTCTCTTGTTTTTCTAATTTCCTTATTTATTTTCAAATAAAAACTTTTAAATTTCTATAGTGAACTTTTGCAAATTTTCCTTATGAATAAAATGACAAATGTCATCAAATAAACATTACCAATTTTCTAATGCACTTTCCTAACAATTTATATTTTTCCCAATTTAATTTCCAATGAAGGAAAACATAGGAAACACATCAAATATATTTGCACAATTATAATTTAATTATAGGACTAAATCATATATTTCATTTTTCCACTGAAAAACATTAAATACATTTTGAGGCCTATAAAACTATAATTTAATCTACTACCAACATAATTTCATTATTCAAGTACATAAAAAATACAAAAATGATTTAATGCATATAATCATAGGAATCAAACAACCTCCCAAAAACATGTAAACATTTATAGGTTTACACATGACTCAAGAATCCATAATCAACCAATTCAAGTTTAGGTAGGGCAACACAAGATGCATCTCATAGCTCGAGCTCGAGTCAAATAGAAATAAAACATAACACTTTTAATCAAGCCATTTGTCTCCAATTAAATCACCACCAAGAAACCTATTCCTATACACTTAATGAAATATCAGGTGTATCTACACAACATAATATAGTTAAAGTGCAATATCTAGCAACCAACATGATAATATCCAATAGATATAAATATGTGTAATAATAATCACAATGCTAAACTCATTCATAGAACATAAACACATATATTATTGAAAATAGTGAAGCTGAAACACTGTAGAGCTCAAGCATATAAATTCACACATATTAATCCAAAACACATCCATACACCTTGATGACAATGCTAAACATCATTAGAAAGTATGATATTAGTAACAACACTCAATTGAGTAATAAAATGAGGCATAAAGACTTGAGGTCTTACATTATTGGGTAGGCAAGAGATAACATAGGTGGACATCACATCCTACCCCAAAGGATATAATTTCTCCTAGAAGTCACCAAGAGTAGGATAAATGCACAACACCATACTTCACACTATATAAGGGAAGAAACATATCATGCAAACAAAAGATGGAATTGTCACAAGAACACACATGCATTCAAAGATACTTGATAGAATCTAAAGCATGGTAAGATAGATACTACTAAAGTATTATTCTTTCACAATAATATACCCATTGATTGAAATTAAAAATATAGGAGAATTGTATATCATAATTCATTTCCATATGTGCAAAACAATTAAAACATTATAATGCATTTATACCAAGTCAATAACTCATATGTAGATGCATTCAATACAAAGTTTTATCAACACACATATATTTGCTCATCTACATCACAAGGATAACAACACATGCTTCACAAATATAATCACAATGCTAAACTCATTCATAGAACATAAACACATATATTATTGAAAATAGTGAAGCTGAAACACTGTAGAGCTCAAGCATATAAATTCACACATATTAATCCAAAACACATCCATACACCTTGATGACAATGCTAAACATCATTAGAAAGTATGATATTAGTAACAACACTCAATTGAGTAATAAAATGAGGCATAAAGACTTGAGGTCTTACATTATTGGGTAGGCAAGAGATAACATAGGTGGACATCACATCCTACCCCAAAGGATATAATTTCTCCTAGAAGTCACCAAGAGTAGGATAAATGCACAACACCATACTTCACACTATATAAGGGAAGAAACATATCATGCAAACAAAAGATGGAATTGTCACAAGAACACACATGCATTCAAAGATACTTGATAGAATCTAAAGCATGGTAAGATAGATACTACTAAAGTATTAATTTTTCACAATAATATACCCATTGATTGAAATTAAAAATATAGGAGAATTGTATATCATAATTCATTTCCATATGTGCAAAACAATTACAACATTATAATGCATTTTATACCAAGTCAATAACTCATATGTAGATGCATTCAATACAAAGTTTTATCAACACACATATATTTGCTCATCTACATCACAAGGATAACAACACATGCTTCACAAATATATGTCCATAGGGACCCCACGACTACATCATAAAAGCAAGTAACCTAGATCCAAGAGACAAATAGAAGGATAGTCTCAAGCCACACAACATGAGGCTCCTCCATGAATTTCCATAATTGACCTACCACATTTTTGTAAAAGGGGATTATCCTCCAAGAGTTAGTCACCAAAATAATATGCATCACTAGGAAGATAAGTGGATGATGATTTTCCCATATCGATCCATATTTATTTTTATCCTAAAACTTTTCTTGCTTCTATTTCCTTATATAGTCTATTAGAGGTCGTTCTCACAGACATGGTAGTAAAAAAAATACAATACAAGACTAAAACTTTAAAATAGAAATAATCTAACTTAGCCACTGTAATTTTAAAAATACCAAAAACAAGGAAATATCAATTCCAACTATAAATGCTAGCAGTTCTAATGATAAATCAAATGTAGCCACAAGAGTCACATGAAATTTTAAATGCCAAAAATTTATAGCTAAACTAATTTCATAGAAGATAAAGATAACATAGTTGGACCTCACAAGAAAGATGAAAAGATCATTGATAATTGAAAGAAATGTTCAAAATCCTAAAAATTGCACATAATGATACTATATGTAACTAAAACAAGTCACTGGTAAGGAAGGAAAAAATTTCATGATCATGATTATTAAGTGATCCTTTATGCATGTTTTGTAGAAAAAGGAATACAAAATCCCCATATGGTATTATGCTTTGCATAAAAGCCATACAAAAGCCACATACCACTAGTTAGGGGTTGACATGGCTACTTGAAATCTCATATGTTATCATCCCTACCCTCATTTATATTTTAAAAAATAGGATATTGTCCTTGTTCACATAGGTTTCATAGCTAATATGAGGCCCTCTTCTACATATGCAAATGAGTCTAGTCCAATTACAATGTACCTCATAGTAGTCATGTAGGAATAAAACATAAGCATCTTCATGTATGTCATGATCCCTTCTTTGGTACATATAAAAACTGTTCATTAAAACTAGGAGAATAATTAAATTATAAATTATAAGCTAAGGATATGCATTATTTAATCAAATTAATAAAGAATAAACAAACAATATAAAATAAATGAAATATTATAAAATAATAATAAATTAATTAATTTTGATTGCAAATTAAATTAAAAATAAATTATCCAAATAAAATTTAATTAAACAAAATTAGTTAAGTGATAATTAGAGTTATTAAGGGGAGTTGAATTGATATGATTGATTCGCTAAGGAGACTTTGAGGAGGGATTTCAAGATTAGAAGAGTTGAAGGGATAGAGTCATCTTTAAACTTCAACAAGAGTAAATTGTGAATTCTAGGTAGGTAGCTTATTTAGTTTTTTTTTGCTACTTAGGGGAGAAATTTTAGTTTTAAATTGTCTCTTTAATTGAAAAAAGAGACAAAAAAACAAATTTTAGATATTATGTTCAACTTGGTGCAAACTCTAGATCCTTAGGATCATGAAGAAAATAATTTATCAGTGATGTAGAAAGTAATCAAGAAAGATAATGTCAACTTAAATATTTATCTGGTATCAATCATTCAAGAGAACCATACAATAGAACCTAATGACAAAAAATCTAAGATAAATTACAAGATACAATTTATTCCTTATATACTCAAAAGAATCTTGGAAGGATTGCTTGATTCCCTAAGGCTTTAGGCCAAATTTTGAGGTGAGACTCAAGCCTATATTTTTAAGAATATATTTAAAAATATACTTATAAAAGATAAAAACCTCAATACACTCCCAATAGAGTGTAGTCTTCAGTGAGTGACTCAAGATTTAGATGTCCTCAATGGGTCTAGGACTTTGGACAAAACATGTATCTATCCTTTATGGATCGATGCCTATCTTGGATGGATAGAAGAACACCTATCCCGCATGAAGAAATGCCTAACCCATATGGCTAGATTCTTGTAACGAATTGGAAAAATTCATATCTTGTTCTGATAGAGGTACTTGAGTATACAAATAAATAAACACCAAACAACTTGAGTAATTATAATAAACAAATAAAACAAAATTAATGGTAATTTTGGGTATAATGGTTGGGTCCTTACAATGTAATGCTCCATGGAATTATACCCTCAATGCCCATATCAATTTTAAATAACAACACATCGTCAAACCCATGCTATGTTGAAACATCAATGTGGTGTGGTGTCATATCTATTCAACTCATTTCAGAATAGGAGCAAGACATGGTAACTACCAAAAAATCATAAAATCATAAAATGTCAAAGTTAAGTTGCCATACAATTAATATTCTAACATGCTAGAATAATTATAATTTCTATAACTACATTTTTTTATAATGCAACAAATCCATAACTAAAAAATAGGATACTAAAAGTAAGAGAAAAATTGCACCAAGTATCATGGTCGAGCAAAAATCATGTCCATACCAAACCATAACCAAGATCATGTGTTAGATGCCAATAATGCCATAGTTTATCACCATGGACCACTCAAAGTTCAAAATAATGAGAATAAGTAGGAGGTAAACTTGCATATAAAGGTATGGTCACCAAGGGTCATCCCAAGTGAATGCAACAACATAACACCATATCTTCCTAGTTTTTCATGTCACTACTTAATTCCACTCATGTTGAGGTCAACAAAAATATAAGGATGGATACCCAATAAAAAACTCATGGGCACACAAATAATGTACATGGTATTCAACATACATCACACAAAAAATCATATCGAGGTCTTTATATCAACAAAGGAACACAAAATATAAATTTGTTTTCCCATTTATTACTTAGTTTTCAAAACAACTTTCCTATGCAACATTATGCAATAAATTGCTACAAGATTTTCTAACAAGATCACCTAGACATCAATTATAAGTAACCTTTCCAATATATTAATGGAATCCAACCATAATCAAAACAACAATATTCCAACTCACAAGGTGGTGCATCATGGAAGAGCATACTCACATCATCGACACCATGAGGAAATTACACACATATTCATAAGGAGGAATAAAATTGGGGATTTATATCCTAACCAACAAGTACCTCTTTTAATGCAACAATATCTTCTACATGATAATATGCACATTAACTAAAATGATAAGCACATAGTTAATGTCAAAAACCACATTTTCACTATTGCTACCATCTCCAAACACATCATTTTTCATGAATTCCATGCATATGATTTGACCACAACTCTTATGTGAGGCCCACCCTTTGACTTACTAGACATTACACAATTTTGAGTCATTTAGATTGATACCTAATGATACTATTCATGATTATGGTGATTTAGATGCTTGAATCTATGTTTTGGATGTGATTTATGATTATAATGCATGTGTAGGATAGACATTATGTTTTATTTACTTATATGCTTAATGGTGAATTGATAATCTTGATGCATAGACAAACCATGACACTATGATGATTAAATTGATTTAAATTTTATGGAATTATGATATGAAAATCCATGTTTACCTTGTGATAAATGCATGAATATTCTTATGTAAATTCAATGAATACAAATCTTATAGATTATGTTAAATTGAAAAATTGAAATAATAAAATGATGTAAAATGCCTTGTTGAAATCGATAATGTGAATGTGTGTGTTTTAATTCAGTTGCTTTGACTATATGATTTTATTGGATGAGTTAATGTGCAAATTGAGTGTACAGGTTTAGTTCCATGGCCATGGAAATTGGAGGTTTCCCAAGAACTAGGTAATGTGATAAAATTGTGAAATTAGACTATATTCCATTTGGAAGGACTATAGTCTCATTTGTAATATATTTTTATTTACAATGTGAATGTGAATGATTGTTTAAAATGTAATGTCAATGAGGCCACTAGGTTGGATTTTGGGGTTGTGTTGGCTCCTTCTTGTCAATTTTTAGATTAGGTCTTTTTTGCAGTTTTCAAAGGGTTGAAAAATATTTTATTTATTTATTTTTATGGGTTTTGGGACCCTAAATTGGATGGCTATGGGTTAGGTATATTTTTAATCTCTCATTTTAGACTTGGGTCAAGATGTGACCCTTCTAAAATTGCCATTTTAAGGAATGACGAATTTGAAGAGTGAAGGCTTAGAAAAGTGACTTGTCACTTTCCAACCCCACTCTCCAAATTTTATTTATGAACCTGGAAAAAGCTACAAGGCTCTCATATGTGTGAGCCACTTTTTAAGGATTTAGTCAGATGAGTGTACAAGTACACTCCACTCTTCCCAAGGTCTCACACATGTGTGAGCATTTGTGGGGAGGTGTGCAATAAGGACGAATGAGAGAGTGACAAGTATCACTCCCCCATTCAAGGAATTCAAACTTGAAGTTCCCATAAATCATCCATTTGAGGATGAAGAAATAATTCTTTCTTTTATTTTCATTCTTGAATTTTCTAAGAGGGTGGTGTAAGAAGATTTGAAGAGAAAACTAAGGTTGGAAGGCTTGGAGCTCTTCTTCAACCATATTCTTCTTGGATAGCTTGAGAAGGTAGGCTTCACACCCATGGAATTTGATTACAATGTTATTTGAATGAATGAACATGTGATTTGTTTGCATTTTATTGTGATGAATTTTCTTTTATGTTATGTTTATGTTGGGTGGGTTGTGATAGGATATGCTCTCCCACTTGATGAGAGACCCCTATGTATGAGGTTGGGTGAGGGAGAATCTTAAATGGGAGGCTTGGGTATGAGTACTCTTGGGTAAGAGTACCCATTTACATATGTGAACATGGTTGTGTGGGAAATAAAGTCACGATATGAGAAGTTGGTTATGTGAGTGGAAAAATGGCTTGATAATTTGAGGTGTTTCATGGTTCCCCCATTTCATGTGAAGTCCCCTCAACTCCCCCTTGAGAATCTTGAGATATTGAAGTGCATGTGTATACTTGGGTTATGGGTGTTTTTGTGTTTGAATGTTTTTTTAAAATGGTTTTTATGATAATGTATGTGCATGAGTGTACCCAGTTGCCTCAAGAGAACTTTTGGCTCGAGGGTGACTTGTTTTCAAATGTAGGTTGGGTGGTGAGCACCACCATGGCCATGAAGAAGTTTGAGTATTTGTGCAGGTTGGAAGGATTGTGGGAGCTTAAAACTTTGATGAAATTGCATTCATCTCCTTTTGAAAGGGAATTTGTAGAGTCAATATATTGTAACCTTCCATGGAGGCCTTATAAATTTGGTTGTAATATTTATATTGGTTCTTGTAAACACCTTGTGAGGAGAACAACATTGTCTTTAAAATTTGGTTGAAAGAAAATGTATTCACCTTGTTAGCTGATATGCTATATATAGTGTGAGATTTGAGCCAAAACCTATCTCACGCTGTCAAATTGCACTTGGTTTCCGTTAAACTAGGATGGTTTTCAGTCAACAATCAAATCAGAACCCGAATCAAATCCAATCTCAGAACTTTCACCGGGAAAGTTGTCTCAGAGATCGTTCACGTTTCATTCTTTGGGTATAAAATACTTAAATCAGTATATTACTAAAGTGAGTAAATGCAAATCTCTACTCTAGATCGATCTTGTACACCTTATGCTGTAACTGAGTAAATGCAGTAAATATTTGATTTGGTTTGATCTCTTTTCAGATATTTTGTTTGTTTTTAATGCATTACTTGCAACTATTATCGCCGCCTGTAATGTCTTCGCCGCCTACAATGTATATAAATACATTACATACTATACATTGTCTGTTTCACTTGTTCCTTAGTTTAAGAGTAATCATGTCGGCGATTGGCCACCCGATGGGTCAGAGGATAAAACTATGCGTGTGGAATTATGTATGCTGGAAGCATCCTACGGTTTCAACTGGGAGAAGTGAAGCAAAGCAAGGAAAATGGGTGGAGAGCATAGGAATTATGTGTCCTCTGCTCTTAATAGCGATTCTCCCACTCGGACTGGGAATGGAGTATTGGCATTTGATCACACTGTCCTATATTCTGGTGTAATATCTCTTACACTTATATGGAGGAAGGGATGTTTCGTAGTTATCATCTGCCATTGGGGGTGTTAGAATACTTTATTAGCCTTTAGTGTATAGATTATGATACCTTGCTTAAGTATGCATTTCTTATTCAAATGTGTTCAATATTATTACAACACTTCAGGGGTACAGCGCTCCCCTAGGTATTTCCCCCCAGCCGCGGACGGCGGTCCCGATCGGGCCGGAATCCCGCCCGACGCTGTCCCTCGACCGTCCCGGGGACAGCACCGTCCCCTATCGCCCAGCAGCATATAAAACATAAAAATAAAAGTTTTTTTTTAATTTTTTCTTTTTTAAAACATTCCTTTGTGGGCCCCACGCCTTCCCAACCCTAATATGGCCACTTAAAACATTTTTTTACCTTCATTTGATCTCATTTTAACTTGCCAAGATAAAATTGCAGCCAAGAGCAAAAGTGAGAAGAGAAAGAGGAGGGTTTGAAGGAGTTCAAGACAAGATTCACAATGGTGAAGTTGTTCCTCATGAATTAGGGGTTAGTAAAATATTTCAATGCAAAGAATGCAAAGAGTTTGAGAATATTGTTGGAGGAACTTGTGTTAAATCCTAGAGGTGAGCACTGAAAATGTGGTGAAAGTTGTAACCGATAATACAATAGCATATGTGATGGCAAGGAAATTGCATCAAAAGAGGCAACCAAATTTTTTTTGAACCCCCTACATTACTCTTTGCCTTGACCTTCTCTTGAAGGATGGGCAAAATTGATTGAGAGAGACTAGTGGTGGAAGAAATCATGAACATCACCAAATACATCTACAATCACATTTGGGTTCTCAACTGGATGAGAGATCACACTAGAGGCAAAGAGCTTGTGTGAGCAGATTTGATAGAGTTTGCAACTAACTTCCTCACTTTGCAAAGCATGTGTTCTTTGTTAACATCTTTGAAATAGATGTCCGTGTGCCAAGCATGGTTGGATTCACCCTATTCAAAAATGGCCCATTGGGTTGCAAAGACAATTTTTAAATTTTAGATTGTATTCTTCAATTTCATTTTTTTACTTTCTAATTGCAAGATATTGTGTCAGAGTTTGTGATCCATAGATGTTTGTAATTGTGTTTGTTTTTCTGTTAGAACATAGGTTACAATATAACTTATTGTTCTATATTGTTTGTGAGAGTTTCATATTTTGTTAGTTTGAATGGTCATGTTAATTTAAGATTAGTTTCTTAGTTTGGGTGGTGGTTTGTGTAGTTTTAACTTGGTGGTATCTCATGCGAATTTGAAGGGCTTTCAAAAGCATTGAAAGCGACGTAATCAAATCCCACATAATTCAGTTTATTGTTTCTAGTATTGTGCACTCATGATTTAATTTTGTGTTTATCTTGTGCATTCTAATCCTACTAGTGATATCAGAGGTGGTGGTATATCTATACAATATGATTGGTGATTGTCAAACCCATTGTGAGTCTTGTCTTCATCTATTAATTTGTTTGATAATTCGATTCTATGATGCATATGTCAATATGATTGGTGATTGTTATGATTATCATTACTCATATGAATATCTTATATTTGAAATTTCCCTATATTTTTAAAATTTATCTCTCCCTATATATATATATATATACTATACAGCCGTCCCCCCGTCCCCTAAAATCCCCTCAAAAATTTGCCGCCCCCGAACGCTGCCCCCCGCCCCCCCCTCCCGAAACTTGGTGGAACATAGCAACACTTCTATTTGTGGTATGGCTCCTTATGGCCTTGCACTTATATTTTCCTTGTTGATTCTTGAACTACAGTTGGTGTTTGCATTGCAAGAAGTGGATGTTTGTCATTTGAAAACATTTGTTGCATCTTTGTTTAAAATAATTTTCATCTGTGATAAGAAACAACACGTGTCTATCTATGAGTAGATTTTATACAATCTTATTATCTATATTTTTGGTTAAGTATGAGTTCAGCTCTGTAGGACATGTAATTAAAGTCTATTTACAAATCCAAATTTGAGGGCATCACCCACCAGAGGATATAAGAGGTAATCTGCAGAGTGGATAATAACAAGGTACATGGAAGGAAAGAACAATTTAATATCAGAGACTGAACATAAATTGGACTATTTATTAGACCTTAACTTTGGCATAACTATGTGCTTGAGGTACTGTTATGTATTCTTTGAGCTTATTTTTTATTATTTAATATCTATTTAGTCTTATCGCACTGACCTATCTATATATATTTATATCCATCCTCTAGATAAGTGCTATACATATCTTGTTACTTCGTTTTATTTATAGGTGAGAAACTAACCCACAGGCTTGCAGGTCATATCCTTCAGCTAAGTTGAAAAGGTGTGAGTGGTAGCTTTTCCATTTCTATTTGGTTTTCTTGGCTGTTGTTGGAATTATGGGTTTTATTTATTTTTAAAATAGGAGAATGGTTTATTGTGATAGAAAGGGTTGTAGAAGCCCCTATTTTTGCTACCACTGCCTCTGACATGGAGCGACTCCTTTTTACATATCCAAAGGTTCTGTTGATTCTGTTGATTTGAAAATGATTTTATGTTGGTATTGAATTATTGATTTTTATTGAAAATACGGGTATAATGAAGAAATGAGTGTGACAAAGGAGAATGGATGCAACTAAATAAACTTATCACATGTGGATAGGATATATGTGGACAGGATATGGGGGAACCCCAAGAACACTATTTATTTTGAAAAACAACAAGAGGATGCTAGTTGGGGAATGCAGTGTAGAAAATGGAAAATGGGGAAGAAATGTAACGTGGACTGAAGCATCCACTTGGAACATAGCTTATAAGTGAGTAGTACTAGGGAATTGTCCATACCACTCCTTATAAGCTAGCAGTGAAGGGGTATTATGCATAGTCTCTTATAAGCTAACAACATAAGGATATCGTTCATAGTTCAGTTAGCACTGCCGGGGAAACAATGTTTTCGACAAATTGAGCAATGCCAGTTCACTTAAGTAGGAACTATTATGTATATTAAGTTGGGTTAATGGTCTCCCATCTCTAAAGGTTTCAAACTAGATCCTTATCAATTAAAAGCAAAAATAAAATAAAATAAAATAATTGATAAGTACTATTATTGGTTTATGATTAAATCACAATGGATGTTAAATTTTGGATAATTCATTTGCTCATATGCTCATATGCTTGTGCAAACAATTTCGAGTTATTCTTGAGTGGCAATAGATTTATTTTTCATGTGAAATGTTAAACCAGTTTTAGTGATGTGTAATTTTTCTAATTTTTTTCTTTCTTAATATATGGGCCCATGGAGTGATAAACTTGAAGCAGGAATGGCTACAAGAGATTTCACATATTATTAAGCTGGAATTGAGCAGTAGCCAGACGGGCATAATTTGTCATAAGAGACAATCTCGTAATTGGCTTATACGATTCTCAGTAATCATTGCAAGATCTAATGTAAAGACTTACATAGTTATTTGTAGCTTTTTTTAGTACAAGTTTTGTAAAAATACATGATATTTATGATATTTTAGTGCTAGTGGGACAATGCACATTCAAATTGTTCTATTGGAGGAAATGATTTATATATTCAGAAGTTTGCAAAAATGTCTGCCACAAGTTCTTAGCTCTTTACAACCCTCCGCAAAGACTATCCACTGAAATATTAGCTTAAGTCATCTCTGTAAAATATAACTGTCATTTGTCTGAAGGCCATAGTAGTCATCTGTTTACAGAGCTGTGTATATGTGTGTCTGTGCATTCTTCAACCATTCTGTGAGTTAGTGCTAATAAAATGCTAGTAGTATGATGTGAGGTTATCTCTTAGAATAAAGGTACTGATACAAAATTGGACTAGTTTAAATTGGACCATCAAGGTCAGTGCTGCAAGCTTATCATATGATAGTTGTAATAAATAAACTATGATGTCACGCTGATAACTGTGTGAGGAAGGGTTTTTAAGACACATATCCATTGTATGCGATTAATGATGAAGTTTCCTTTGTCATTATTCTTGTATGGCATTCTAAGGACAAATAAATCTGTATGTGGGTTTAAGGTTAATGGAATTAATGTTGATTAGTCTTAGATCTTTTGTTGTTTTTTCTAGATTAGTGTATAAGGCTTCTGCTTATTAAAAGGTTTTCCTGGTTAAAATACCTATCATCAATCAAATCTGGTGAGACTAGATCTTCTTTCCAAATTTAGCACAGGCAAAATAAGATCTGTGAACTGGACCAGTTACGTGATGCTTGTGAATGTTGTTACAATTGCCTAAAGAGGCCCAAATTAGTTGTCAGAGTTTTGTAAGTGGTGGTGGTACACCGAACTCTCTGGAGTGCACTCAAAGTTCACTGGAATGAATTTGCAGATTTGAGCTCTTTTTAACTGAATAGTGTTAATTCAGAATTATATATGATTCATTAACTGAACACTAGAGTAGAAAAGATGTTTGTTACCATTTGATTTAAAAATAATAATAAAGAAAAAAGTAAGTCACTTCCAATTTTTTATTTATAAATTTATTTATGTAAATATTATTTGTCATTGATTATAAATTAATTTTATTTTGTATATTAAAAATAGGGTATTATATTAATCTTTGTCATGTAATTCCACTCTAACCATTAATCATATGGTGGAGAAGCTCAAAAAATCTTATTTAATTTTGGCCAATCTCTCACAAATTTCACTCTTAAGATAGTAATAAATTAATTAATAAAACACCCTTTTTCTAATCTACAAGTTGATATTTTATTAATTCCAAGTAAACATTTAATAGAGTGAGAAAATTTGGGTGTATATATATATATAACAAATGAACCATTTATCTAGGTATGGTGCTTGTAGCTCTCTTTTATCTTTTGTTATGGGTAATTATCATATACTTTAGTTTTTTCAAGGTCCATCTTTTCTAATGAGGTAATACTTGGGAACCTTTCTCTTCTAGCCCGTACCATCTCTGTTTACACATACATGGCTTTTTTTTCATAGGACGGCCTAATTGATATAAATTAAATTGAACAATCCTTTAGGTTGCCTTGTCCTCAATGTGTAAAACATGCCAAAGGTGTTCTCTATATGTTTTTATATTTTGAGTTTTTCGTTTGGAAGAAAAATAAAGAATATACCTCCTTAGCATGTAAACTTACATATACTTTCTATTGGCCTAACCCTTGCACCCCTTCTGGTGCAAGTGCTAGTTGTTAATACTATTATTTAATAGAAATGACAATTTTTTTTTGGTTATAATGTGTGTGGAAAGAAGTAAATAAAACCAGTGCTGCTGCTACTTAGCTCACCAAAAACATGATCTTCTAAATAGTGAAAAAGAACAAAAGAAAGTATAATTATTTCATTGCTGCTAAGGGAAGAGAAAATATAATTATTTCGTTGTTTCTTAGGGAATGATGTAACCATATTATTTCTTTCATTTGTTGTTATTATTATCTAAAAAAGAAAATTTAAATCTTCTTAAAAAGGTTCTTACAGATGGTAGACAAGTTGTCATTGCTGCTAGTGGTTTTCTAGAAATGCAATTCTATCTTAAATATGTTGATTAAAGGTTAATAAATAAGTTACTATTGCTGTTACGACAAAGAAATAATCAGGTGATTATGAGACAAGGTTATTAATACATTGAATTAGTTAAATGGTAATCTCTTGGATATTCCTAACATATATAAAAGATAATGGTTAAAACACAAAAGTTAAAACATCATACTTTTAGGGAAAGTAGTTAGGTTTAATATGTGCCTTCAGATTGTATTTAAGTTGTAAAACCATAATATGTTGTTACTATTAAAAGGATACAGACATAGAGTATACATAGTCCAATGAATAGACTATTCTTAACAACTTGGTCTCACTTTCTTTGAGTAGATGAAATTTTCGAGTTAGCATTAATTTGTTTTTTCGTTTTAATAGAAATAATTAAAAAAAATAAAAAAAAATTGAACAAAATATCCTCTGTTTGAAAATATTGTTACATCTAAAAAGTATTTCACACTAATCTAAGACTCAACCAAAAAAAAGATACATAGTGACAAAAACTAAGGATTGAATGCACTTGGTCTAGTTGCCATAGGGACGTGGTCTGTGAAAGAGAGGAAGTAGTTGTAAAATTTGTGTGATAGAAGCACCGAAATAGCGTGGGGCAACTTACAAAAGGGAGAATGGGTTTCTACATGGAGGGCATGGAGACTTCCTCCACTATTTCTCGCATCTTTCCCACATCAAGTTGACCTTGTCCTTAAAAAAAATAGGAAGGATAAAAGAAAGAAATTACCACCTGTGCCATCTTCCTTTAAACCATGCCCGCTCTTCTTCTTCTCGCAAGCCATTGACCCCTTTTATGTCAGTATTCTCCCTCCCTATCCTCGTTATCACTCTGCAAGACTAGAAGTTCCTCCTGCTGAATGCTACAACATACCCTCACCCACCACCATGTTACTTCTTAGTGTAATAGGGATAGAGTTAGGTCAAAACAAAACAAGTGCTTCCTGATGAATAGTTAGGGGTTCACAAAAAAAATGGTTTCTTAAGGATTTGAATTTCGTGTCACCTAGACACACTCGGATGTGTGGATATGTTAACACAAATAAACTTGGTTTTATTCAATATAGCTATATGGGTATGTATTCATGGGGGTATAAAGAGTATGTGTGGGTATAGAGAAATAGAGTAAATACACTTGAAATTGCATGATAGTCATAAATGAAATTGTATTTTATTATTGTATTTATATGGATGTTATGGATCTATTTTTGTGAACAAGAGTAAATGTCAATGCAATCAAAAGATTCAATAGCAAATGAAGATTAATTCAATAATCTCAAATCCAATGATGAATAGACCTATTATCAATGAAGCAATAGCAATAAACAAATGAAAGAAATCAAGAATGTAAATCAAACTAAGCTAATCTAACCTACTTTACCTCTCCTGAAAATGCCAAATCTTACTCCATTGTCAAAAGTATAAGCTTATGCTTTTTGATATGATATGCACATTGCTCATAAACTTAGCATAACCTTGTTGTACAAAAGCAAGATTGACAATGATGCGCTATAGGAGCTTGGATGCCAATTCAAGGAGGAGGATGAATGATCAAAGATGTTTGGTTTATAGGTTTTCAAGATGTGAGATCAACAATGTGGGATGCAAGATCAAATCAACGGTTGAGGATGGATGAGAGATCAAGAAGTTGTGCATGGGCTTGCATGGGAAGATGAAGTGAAGTGAACTGAAGTTCACTCGTTATTTTTAGGAAAGAATACTAAATTTAGTTTAGTTTCTAAATTTAGGTTTTGGAGGAATCAAGAAAGGACATGCTAATATTAGGAAATAAATAAAACAAATATTTTATTTATTTTTGGAGGAATGAGCAACTAAATAAATTAAATAATTTGTTTAATCCTGGAAGAATAATTAACTAATTAAATAATTAACTAATTATTTGATTACGAGGATAAGAAAGAACACATGATCTTTAATTAAATAATTAAAAATCATTTAATTATGTGGATGAGAGGCATATTTGGAATTAATTAAAAATTATGTAATTAAAGTAGATGAGGGAAAATGATTTAATAAATTAAATAATTCAAAATTATCTAATTAATGGAGGGAAATGGGTTAGTTTAATTAATAAATGGAAATTATTTAATTAAAAGTGATGAAAGGGGTGATAAGTTATAATGACAAAATAATGAATTAGAAGAATGAATGATGTGTGATGATGACATGAGATGATGAAGTAGAAGAATGTGTTAGATATTTTTAGGTGTCTACATTTTTCCCCTATTTGAGATAATGTACCTATTGTGTTGTTTCAAAGATATGTTGCCGATTTGGAAAAAATGGTAATAATTATGCCCCATTATGTCCCAGTACACAAAGAAATGGTGGATGGATGGTACGTTTCCCCCTTGAGAGATCGGTCAAAAATAATAATTTTTGGGTCAGGCTCACGATATGTAAACGAGATAGGTTTGATGAAGACGGGGATGAAAATCGGGTTTAGGTTGGCGAGGAAACTGATCAGGAAGGTTAGGTCATGATGAAAATTGGATGCAGGGGTGGGATGGGGGGAATCTAGGGTTTGAAAGTCTATAAATAGCCCCTTGGGGGTTATTTCAAGTCATTTGCACCCTCCCAGTTTAGAATTTTGAGAGCTCTAAGAGAGTTTTAGGTGTGAAATTGTTGCAAAAATGGCCAATGTACCATGTGCAATTCATTGAGCAGACATAGTACGACAGTACTAGTGGCCAATCAAAGCACTCCCATTGGTATGTATTGAACCCTTTCGTCGATAGTTGTCAATTTGATCACATTAAATGCTAGGTGTAGGGAGTCCATCAAATGTGTCAATCTAGGATCAAGGCTTTTGAATCTTGATGTGACACATTTGAAACCTAACGTGACATATTTGAAGTTGTTGAGTCTCTTTTGACAAAATGTAATGCATTTGAAAATTGGGTCGCATATGATGTGGATGTTGCGATGCCTTTCAAAAAAGGATTGCATTTTATTTTTGTAGAGCAATGCATTTAAAAAAAAAGGTCACAAATAACTAGAAAAAACCCTGCCAGGCCGCATTTGAAATAGAGAGCTACAAATTATGGTTTTTTTCTCAATTTCTGACAAATTGACATTGTGGGCATTATCTTTATAGGCTATTCTAGATGTTATACTATCGAGGGAGCATCATCCTACAATGTTGGAATAGATTGTGTATCTGAGAAAGCTAGATATAGAGTTTTTGGGTGTTGTAGGATTGTACCATGTTACATTTATGCCATGGATTCAAGAACATAGACCATTCATGACCACCCTCATAGAGAGGTGGCATAGCGAGACATCCTCTTTCAGATTTTTTACCGAGGAGGCTAGCACTACATTCAAGGATGTATGGAGATCTTGAGGATTCCAATTGATGGTGCTCTAGTAGTGTATGATACTAACAATGGTGAGGAGGCATTGCAGAGAGTCTTCTATGATGATGAGCTTGACAACAACGATGGAGAGATGGACTTGAGACTAGGGGTAGGGATCTATGATTATCTCCCTTTGGTGCTTGGAGGGTTGATATCTGGAGTTATCATTCCAAGTCATAGATCACATGGATTTTTAGTTGGTTGGGGCCACATCTTTGAGTGGATGATGATATATGTAGTTGTATATGCTTGGGTTTCATGTTACTGGCCCATCTTTATCATGATATACACCAGGTGGTGTATAGGTCTACTACTAGTTTACCAGTTGGTGTTACACTTCTTTATGTATGGGTGTGGGAGAATATCACTATCATACGTCCATTAGGACACATTGTTCGACATACAGGAGATCCCTATGTTTATCGCTATTATAATTTGATAGAATAGTTAGTATGGTGAGTAGGATAGAATACATAATCTGGATAATGATGGATAGATAAATATATGGATGATGTTGATCAAATATCAATGAAAGCTATAATTATTAGGATGATTTTGGATTCTATTGGAAAATAGAATGGGAAAGATGATTTTTCTTTTGCTTTTGGTTATGCTAAAAAACATAGAGCAATCCTTATTTTGATATAGTAAGTAGACACTATGCACCAAGGTATGAAGAACCAGGGTGGCGTTGTATTTATTGCATGGAATTTGAATCTACAAACAAATAGGAGTATCCTTGTTCATACTTGACATACATAAGACCTTGTTTTATCATGCGAGAGAATGAAGCTCCAAGCAAGTTAGGCCTATGCACAAAAAGTATAAAGAACCTAATGTGCAAATGTCGTTGAATTTCCTGAAACTATCCCTACTCACATAAGACAAGTATTCTTTATGGTCGTATCACAATCTAACATCCCACAAACACAATAGATAAAAGAAATGGCCATGCCCCATTCTGTACTCCTCTAGAAAAACCAAGATATTGAATATTGAGGTGGATTCGAGTAAGCGATGGAATGAGACAAAAGATAAATCAAAAGAAAAGATCGACTGAAAAACATATAAAAGCCATCATATCTCTTGCAAGAAATTGTAGTTGTTGATCCATGATTGTGCCTATTGTAGGAACGATATATCCGTTAAGGCAGTGATGTTGGATGTTGAATTAGATGCTTTAGGCAATTGATGTGTAGGTAGTGGGTTTGTTTCGACAATGATCAATGCTAATAATTTTTAATGAATGTTCTAGGTTTCAATAATCCACATTTGATTTTTCTTACTTCATCAAAGATGAGTGTGGTGACAGGTTTATTATGGGCAACAATTTTTATTGTGGATGGGTGATGTATGTTGATTTTTTTTGGTGAATTTTTGGGATTTTTTGAATGTTTTAGAACTTTTGTTGGATGTATTTGAGCCTGTTTTTGAACTTTTTTGAGATATTTGAATGTATTTGTATTTTCAAAATATCTATTATTTTTGGATTTTTTAATATTTAAATTTGTTTTTGGTTTTTTGAACTATTTGAATGTTTTTGGATTTTCAAACTATTTTGATGTTTTTAGATTTTGCAATATTTGGATGTTTTTAGATTTTCAAACTCTTTGGATGTTTTTGGGTTTTGGGATTATCTGGATGTTTTTGGATTTTCAAACTATTTGGATGTTTTTGGATTTTGGGATTATCTAAATGTTTTTGGATTTTGAAACTATTTGGATGTTTTTTTATTTTGCATTATTTGAATGTTTTTGGATTTTTTAGATTTCATGTGAAGTCCCCTCAACTCTCCCTTGAGAATCTTGAGATATTCAAGTGCATGTGTATACTTGGGTTATGGGTGTTTTTGTGTTTGAATGTTTTTTAAAAAATGGTTTCTATGATAATGTATGTGCATGAGTGTACCCGATGCCTCAAGAGACCTCTTGGCTCAGGGGTGACTTGTTTTCAAGTCTAGGTTGGGTGTTGAGCACCATTATGGTCATGAAGAAGTTTGAGTATTTGCACAGGTTGGAAGGATTGTGGGAGCTTAAAACTTTGATGAAATTGCATTCATCTCCTTGTGAAAGGGAATTTGTAGAGTCAATATATTGTAACCTTCCATGGAGGCCTTACAAATTTGGTTGTAATATTTATACTAGTTCTTGTAAACACCTTGTGAGGAGAACAACATTGTCTTTAAAATTTGGTTGAAAGAAAATGTATTCACCTTGTTGTTAATACTATTATTTAGTTTAATAGAAATGATATTTTTTTTTTGTTATAATGTGTGGAAAGAAGTAAATAAAATCAGTGTTGCTACTACTTAGCTCACCAAAAATATGATCCTCTAAATAGTGAAAAAGAACAAAAAGTATAATTATTTCATTGTTAAGGGAAGAGAAAATATAATTATTTCATTGTTCCTTAGGGAATGATGTAACCATATTATTTCTTTCATTTGTTTTTATTATTATAAAAAGAAAGGAAATTTAGATCTTAAAAAGGTTGTTACAGATGGTAGACAAGTTGTCATTGTTGCTAGTGGTTTTCTAGGGATGCATTTCTATCTTAAATATGTTGATTAAAGGTTACTAAATAAGTTACTATTGTTGTTACAAAAAAGAAATAATCAAGTGAGTATGTGAGACAAGGTTATTAATACATTGAATTAGTTAAATGGTAATCTCTTGGATATTTGTAACATATATAAAAGATAAGGGTTCAAGCTACCTCAGTTAAAACATCATGCTTTTAGGGAAAGTAGTTAAGTTTAATATGTGCCTTCAAATTGTAGCCAAGTTGTAAAACCATAATAAGTTGTTAATATTAAAAGGATATAGGTATAGAGAATAAATAGTCCAATGAATAGACTATTCGTAAAAACTTGGTCTCATTTTCTTTGGGTAGACGAAATATTTGAGTTAACATTAATTTGTTTTTTTGTTTTGATAGGAATAATAAAAAGCAAAGAAAAAAAAGATGAAATGTCTTTGTTTGAAAATATTGTTACATCTAAATAAGTATTTCACAGTGATCTAAGACTCCATATATATATATACAAAAACTTAAGGATTGAATGCACTTGGTCTAGTTGCCATAGGGATGCGGTCTGTCCAAGAGAGGAATTATTTATAAAACTTGTCTAGTCATTTACTTTTTGTTGCTTGTTCTGATCGAACCACCCAAATAGTGTGGTGCAAATTAAAAAGGGTGAATGGGTTTCTACTTTGCTCCTCATGACTTGGAGGGCATGAAGACTTCCTACACTATTGGTCACATCTTTCCCCATCATTGCACCTTAAGTCAACCTTCACAAAGTACCTTGTCCTAAAAAATAGGAAGGATAAAAGAAAGACAATATAAAAATGGAAGAAAAAGAAAGAACTAACATAAAAAAAATTATAAGTGGTAGTTACCACCCCCTAATTTGTGCCATCTTCCTTTAAACCGCACTGCCCTTGTGGTAAGACACCATGCCCCCTCTTCTTTTTCTTGCAACCTCAAGCAAGCCATTTACCCCTTTATCTCAGTCATCGTCCAATATTCTCCCTCCCAATCGCCTGACACCATTCTCGCTATCACTCTACAAGACTAGAAGTTCCTCTCTGAGTGATGACTAGGCTAGCCAAATATTGGCACATAGGGCGTGCTTAATGCCTCCACTTTTGTAATACTGAAAGCCACTCTTGCTACGATGCTAGAAAACCATACCCTCAACCACCACCATGTTAGTTCTTAGTGTAGAAGTGAGACCATAAGGAAACAAAAAGGGATAGAATTAGGTCAAAAGAAGTACTTCATGATGAATAATAAAGGGGTTCACACAAAATTTGGTTTCTTAAGGATTTGAATTTCGTGTCACCTAGACACTCTGATGTGTGGATATGTTATGTTAGTTAACACAAACATACTTGGTTTTATTCAATATAGCTATATGGGTATGTATGCATGGGCGTATAAAGAGTATGTGTGGGTATAGAGAAATATAATAAAAACACTTGAAATTGTACGATAGCCAATGTAAATGGAGAGAAGCTAATCTCCCGACAAAATGCACTATGTATAGACATTATAACATAACACCCCATCCCCCATGCTAGTCTCTCGACAAAAGGAATTGACAAACAGACAAAAGGCACCTTGTCACCTATCCCATCACTGAGAAAACATGACAGTGTCAACGAGTTTTCAAAATCACAATTTGGACATTGGACAAAAAGCCCAACCTTGCCATTTCAAAATAATAATTTGGAATAGACAAAAAACCCAAAATATTGCCATTTTCGACATTCATATTTTGGAGGTTGTTGAAGAGTGCGAAAGGGAGTTACAGGCGTTCGGAGGCTGAAGCAGAGCAACCACTCTACCTACAAAAACACATTTGATAGGTGTGGGAAGCTAACTAGCAGGTATGCATATTTGCCAAAAATATGTCATTTTTCTATTTTTCCTAAGAACTGAATGGCTATTCGTTGTGAAGATGGGTTTTCATTAACGTGAAAACAAAGGGTTTTCCTTGCGAAAAGGGGGTTTCATTTGAAATGCATAGCTGTTTATGTGTTTTGTGTTGAGGGTTTTTTAATTTTGTCGTTTTAATGTTCTTACAACACAAAACTTTTAGAGGAAGCTAAATGAAATAACTGACAACCCATTGTGGAAATATGAATGAAATAACTAAATAAAATTTAGAGAAACCTGAAACCATGTAGAATATATAACCAGGTTGGAAAATGCAATGTGGGTTTTGCAATGAAATGATATAGATTTAAAACCACATAAAGCCCATAACGTCGCCATTTTTGACATTCTCCCTACCAAAACGCATGTGACTGGCGCAAGAAGCTAGCTATTAGGTATGTATATCTGTCAAAAATATATGCCATTTTTCCATTTTGCCTAGGGACTATGAAGAATTGAATGACTATTCGTTGCGAAGATGAGTTTTCACTGACGAGAAAACAAGGTTTTTCATTTTCCCTCAATGTGTAGAGGGTTTTACAACATTGTGTGGGTTGGAGGTTTCATAAATTATGTACTCACCTCCCAATATGTTTTCCAACCTGCAATCATACTGTGCATGTATATTTGGATCACATTAAGAAATTGAAACACATTTTTTACTCTGTGTAAGGCTTGTTATAAATTTTGAAGATGCATTTCATTACATTCATACTATCTAAATAGAAAAATACTTTCAAGACATTCATATTGTTCTGTAAAATTCCAAGTTGGAAAACACTGGGTGTTATAAAACCTATAACTCACATACTATTGTAAAACCCTTTACAAGTAACAATCCAATTGCTAAGTCACCCCTCACCTCAATTTGGTATGTTTTCTTATTGTCTTGAGAAAATTTTGTGAATTAGATAGTAAGAATGTAATGAAATTGGAAAAAACTAGGTATTATGAAACGTGCAACCCACATAGTGTTGTAAAACCCTGTAGACGTAACAACCCAATTGGTTAGTCACCTCGCACGCGCCTAAATGTCCATCAGTGTGGTCTTTCAATTCTTTATGTCGGTGCGTTTTGTCGGGAGAGTGGTATGGAGGGTGGGTGTTATGTTATAATGTCTATACATAGTGCATTTTGAATGTACAAAAAAAATAAATGGAAAACCACATTGTGTTTTCCAACCTACAATTATATTCTGCATTTATTTATAAATCATATGAGGAAATTGAAATGAAAATTTTAGTGTAAGAGTTGCTTTAAATTGTGAATGTGAATGAACTTCACTATATTCTCACTGTCTACAAAACTAAAGGTTTTCATTAGACTCATGTTGTCTATGTATAATTCTGCCAAACTAATAACTTGTAATTTTCCTGTGGCACACTACACCAAAGTTGTCTTGTCCATCAAAACCTTTTCAAGAACTTAATATAATTATCCTTTTCAAAGAGAGTACAAAAGTAATTTGAATAATCTTGCTCTTGAAGCAAAATGTTTAATACATTTCAGAATCAATGTTCACCAAACTTTGGCTAACTCCTCTTTTATCTATTTCAATCGAAATGAGGAAAGTAGAGTTAGCCAAGGTGTGGTGGTAATTGAGTGGAATGCATTAAAAGTTGCTTCAAGAGAAAGAATATTCAAATTCCTATGTACTCTTTCTGAAAAGGATAATAAGTTAGGGAAGTTTGAGAAAAGGTTCGATGGACAAGACAATTTTGGTGCAATGTGTCGCAAGAAAATAACAAGTTATTAGTTTGGAAAGTGATACTTATGAAGCTTCAAAACTAATAGATAAAGCGGTTATTACAGTTCATAATGGAAAATATACTGTGTTGCAGAAGTTATTCATGACAAAATTTACTTCAACTCCACCCATAACAACATCTCTCACTTTGTTTGCCTACACAAATTCTTGTGCAATACAAAACCTCTTCAAATTGTCCACTTGTGCATTGCCATTTTTCGTTTGCATATACTGCACATACACCTTGCTTGACTTCTCAATAGCATGGAGGATCTCTTTAGTCAATACATTATCTATGTCACTCACTCTACTCTGCTTCTTTTCAAGTGTTTTTAGAGAAGATTCCTTATTCATTCCATGCATTCTAGTACATGTTGCCTCCAGTTCTGCATTACCATTTTCCCATTTCACATAGTGCACATGCTCATTCGTCAACTTCTCAAGAGTAGGAATAGTCTCTTTAGTCAATACATTATCTATCTCATTCACTTTGGTCTACTTCTTTTCAAGTGTTTTTAGAGCAGATTCCTTTTCCATTACATACTTTCTGCTACCTATTGCTCGAGTTCTGCATTTCCATTTTCTCATTGTGCATATCGCACATGCAACTTCCTCAACTTCTCAATAGCATGGAGAATCTCTTCACTCAATACATTATCTTTTATCTATCTCATTCAATGTGGTATGCATAAATCTTGAAGGTGATATTCATTGCATTCTTACTATGTACTAAACATGTTGAACACCCAGAATACTGAGAGGGGGGGTGAATCAGTATTCCATTAAACCATTTACATAATATCCATCCAAGCAATAACACAACTCTAACTATAATAACAAGTGAAAGCATTGAATCAACACAAGATCACAACACACATGAACACCAAGATTTTTACGTGGAAAACTCAAAATGGGAAAAACCATGGCGAGGATTAACTCACAATATAATATATCCAGAAATAGAATATTACAAGGGCTCACCACTGGGACTCATTGTCTTTGAAGGCTCACAACCTGAAGTAAATTACTAAAAAGAGTATGGCTCATTGCCAAGAGGTGAATTGAGATAGAATTCAGGCCTTGTGCTAGAATTTAGTTCTAATGAAGCACAAAATACAAAACACTTCACTGTAAAGTGTACTCAACAATTTTGTCTGCTCATTCATATAATTTTGCACATTCGCACCATGCAACAGTACATTCATGATCTATCTTTTCGTACTATATCACATCATCATTATTCTTCATGTCTCTATCTTCTCAAAAATTCCTTTCATATATATATTGTATACATTCACATAACACTAATTAGGTTGGCCCAATTAGAGTAGCCCTATTTCAAATCATAACTAACCCTGTCAGCTTCATCCTCAAAACATATTCATCTTTGCGCCCAACACAAGAATGTAGTGTATGATATCAGTCAACACATACCTAAGATAGATCCCTTTAGCATTCACAACACATATTTAGTTTTCTTAACACAAGTTCATAATTAGTTCGGCTAGAGTTAGACCTAATACATCAAAGACTTCAATCGTATATGCAATTCACCAATGTGTAACTCCAAAACTTGTTAACACATCGAATTATCCTTTAGACGACATCAAATAACTTATCTTCAACTTTTCAAGACAAAATAGTTAATCATGAGAAAATGTGGAATCTCCCACATCAATGCGCTATACAGAAACTTACTGTAAACCTCAAAACAAAACACTGTTATCCATATCTTTTATCTGCGTTTGTATATCATCATAAAACTTCAAGGTAAGATGAATCTCACAATCATGAATCTTTGTACAAAATTTTGTAGTGATATCTTTCTTTGTGGTAGAATTTGGACCAAAGAACCGACACATTGAACCAGTCTATAAAAAGAACACTATTTACCAAACTACTGGTAACTATATCTTTTCAACTGTATGACCAAGCCAACTAAAATCTTGTTAGTAGATGCAAATGATGTCAAGATAGAACATATTATCAGCTTCTAAACGGATCTTATAGAATAAGATAATCCAGACCAAAATACCAGATCAACAAAGTTTCAGTATCAGATAAGCATAACTCGAACCATTATTACTGGAGCAACTATTGATATATACAAGTGATGTGAGTAAGGTATACAGATGTTAATATTGACATCAATAAAAATCTTCCAATTTCCAACACTGATGTAAATGTTGACATCAATGACAATCTTCTAATTTCCAACAATCTCCCCCTTTTATCATTGATGGCAACACATGATGTGAAAACCATCAAGAACAAAATTTCTTCTTTTTATCTCTCTCTCCCCCAAAAAATTTCATCATTTCACATGGTACTCTCTCTCCCTTTGACATCAATGGAAAATAATAAAAGATATTGTATTGTTCTTCCCACTGACCAAAATACTTTAACAATTTTCCTTTGTGTACCTGAATACCCCCCCTTAGGAGCACATCCAAAATAGTAGCTATGAGTGATTAACCGAAGGTGGTTGTCCTTTGTAGTTTGTGGAGAGTACTGGTTAATGAAGATTTTTTTCATCCCACAATTTATTTGCTTCTGCCAAGGCTCTGCATAGATACTCAAGTTCAACTAAGATATGCTTCTGCCAAGGCTCTGCATAGATACTCAAGTTCAACCAAAGTTTCGGGAGTGACATTTGAGTTCAGGATTCTATCAACAAGAGAAAGAGCATAAGAGACGGGTGTGTGCTTAAATTTTATCAAGTTTCTAAGCTTTTCATACTATTCAATCATTTCTCATTTTTCCTTGTGCAGTGTGAGATATTCTTCATGAAGCTTTGTCAAACAAAACCAAGTTTGATCATCCCAGTACAAAGCTGGATCAAAAGTGTTAGATGCATATTTTATTTCTGTCTTAATTGTGTCCTCAACATTCGTGAATCTTTGAATTGTATCAGGCCATGTCCAACAAAATGAGAATAGATTTTTGGCCTCATTTTCACAATCTTGAACTTCTTTTAGTTTTTCAAGTGCATTGTTGTATGTAGACTTACATCTATCTTCAATTTCCAACAAGCCTTTTTCCCTGACCCAAGTAATCATTTCACTTGCTGCTTGACTTTGTAGTTTTGTGAATGTATCAGTCATTGTATTTGTGCTTTCTATAATATACTGTGAAGAATTGGAATGTACCTTTCTTCTGGCTCGTTACTTGATTTTTCTTGGAGCAAGCTCTGCTTGAGCAATTAATGCATGAACCTGAGTAGATTTTCTCTTTTCTCCGAAGGCAGTTATTGATTTACCAGAGATCCCTTCTAATTTTGCATGAATTTCTAGAGTCACTTTTGTATAAGTTCTGAATCTTGGTCTACTAGGATCTCTAGGGCTATTAATTAATATTTCAATACAACCAACAACATTATCTTTGTCAATCTCATAACCTAGTTCCGTAATCCATATGTTTATGGGTTCAATCATGTTGATAATGAAATAATTAGTAGATACCATAAATGTTGTCATTCTTATATCTTGTCACTAGCTCTCTTGGAATTCTTCGTCTTCTATTCATTCTTCTCTGAAATTTTCTAAAGAATGCAGCAAGGGCTTCACCTTCTGCATCCAAATCTCCAATATATCTCATTATCTCCCTAATTTCATGTGCAACTAATTTGGTATTCACCCAAATGACTTCACCTACAACAGGAACTTCCCTCATAAAGTAAAAGATTAGACATATTATCAATGTTCCATACCTAAACGTGCACTTCTTCTTGATATCATTCAGATTGTCCAATAGTTGTTGTTGGAACAACTCACAAAGATCATATTCAATCCTTTTCTCAACCATCTCTAAATCTATGTTAATTTCAGCATCAGAGACATCATTATCACCAAAAATCAAGTGTGTAATAACCATACTCGCATATTGAACTATCGTATTATTGATTTCAGTGCATGTATTCTTTCTCAATCATTTTCCTTTGTCAGGTTTGCATACTAGAGTAGGTTTGGAGGAGGATAGACCAGTAACATCTCTAATCTCTTCTTTGGATATCATATTAGAATCACCAAGCCATACAAACCGATCATGAAACTTGCTTAGTGCCAATCTAATTCATATCTCTTCATTGCTAAAGTCAGGAAACTGATCCCAGATATCTAATTTCATCTCCATTAGTATGTATTATATTTTGGTTTCAGGGTATAATCTTATCTAACTAACTCTTCAAGCCATAATATATGTGCTTTTCCATAAGTAGGTTCTTCCAACTTCCTATGAATGTATATCTCAATATCTTCAGTAGGAATGACACCAAGGGAAACTTTTGAAAATGCACCCAAGGGGTCAAGTTCTAGGGTTTTAGCAAGATACTTGTTAAACTGTGGTTCTTATCTCTCTAAATTATCATGACTTGAGGTGTATCCATTACATTCAAATAAATAATTCAAATAGAATAATGTATAATAGTAATCACTTACCTTTTTCCTGTGCACCAAAGCCAAACATCAAAATTTTGTAGTATGGAAGTGCTTGGAACTCTTCAAGCTTGCTCCACACTCTTCTTCTCTTCCACAATTTCCTTTCATCGAATGAATTTTTCTTAATACTCTTAAATTTATTTCTTTGATCCCATTTGTTTCAACAATAAATGCTTTAGATCGCATATAGATGTCCTCAAAATTTGTGTGTACTTCTGTCTTTTCAAGTTCTACAATATTACTTCTTCGCACATGTCCACTTAAAATTCATTTCGCATGAGATCTTGAATTTTCCATCTTCAATAAATGCATTAGTGTCCACCATATGTAGGGGGATATTAATTTTTTTGATATTGCTCCCCCTAAGCCATTACCTAGGTTTAATTTTTTATAGGATTATCTGCAATGAAGGTTGGCACAGATGAAATTGAAACTTTTGATTCTCTTTGCTTCTCAGATTCTCCTTCCTTTCTCCAGATCTTTTCCATTTCCTTCTTAACTTCTGTTGGATCAATCTTAATGATTGGTTCATATCTCTTTACTAGATAGTTCTTTTTCACATTTCTACTTCTATAGTCTTTGGAAAAGTGTCCAGGTTTGCTACAACTATGACAAACAACATTCTTCCACCCAAATTGTCCTTTATTCAATCTATTTCTACACTGGTTAGCCTTGTGTCCAAATAAATTGCAATGATAACAGTAGCCTTCAAAGGGATAGTTCATTCTATTCAACATCTGACTTCTGCATTCTATAGCTTTATGTCCAATTCATTTACATTTAAAACATTGACTGGAGAGTGATAAAGAATTTTGATTCATTCTATCATTTTGTTTCATTCTATTTCTACAATCTTTTTCCCTATGTCTAGATCTATTGCAATAATAACAAATACCGTTAAAAGATTAGTACGTTTAAGCATTATGTTGTCTGATAGGAGTCCTTATGATATTGCTTCTTTGATTCTTAATCTATCTACCATTGCCTTGAGTCTTCCTTTGATTGTCAACCTTGTTGGAGGATTGAATTGCTTTTGAACTTTGTCCTTCTTCAAGTCCCAAACCACTTTTATCCTTATAAGGTTTCTGAATTGCAATCAAATCATCAAGCATTCTAGAACTTGTTTTGAATTTGTCCTCATGAGCTCTTGCTTTCTCCAGATCTGATCTTAGAGTTACCACTTCTTGTTCAAGCTTTACACATTCATTCATTTTTCTCTAAATTTCAGCTTTCTGACAGTCCTCAATTCTCCTCTTTTTCTTCCACTTGTACCTTTACTCCGGTGATGTCCTCATTTTCTTTCTTCAACTGATCACTGACTTCTCTATATCTTTCTTTGAATTTCTTGATTTGTTCTCTCAGTTTCTTGATGCACTCATTTGCTTCCTGGAGGCTTTCCTTCAAATCTTTGCTTTCTTCTTCAGTTATGTCAAGATCTTCAAGATCAATTTCAAGTTCACCATTATTATCTAGGATACAATCTTTTTCAATATGTTCAACAAGAATCACTTCCGAAGGAATGGGGAATCCCTTATTTTCCATGTGTTCAAATTTCAAGATCTTCCTCAAGTTGTTAGACTTCTTAAGAGGAACTAAGCTCTTATACCAATTATTGAACACCTAGAATACTGAGAGGGGGGTTGAATCAGTATTCCATTAAACCATTTACATAATATCAATCCAAGCAATAACACAACTCTGACTATAATAAAAAGTGAAAGCATTGAATCAACACAAGATCACAACACACATGAACACCAGGATTTTTACGTGGAAAACCCAAAATGAGAAAAACCATGGTGAGGATTAACTCACAATATAATATATCCAGATATAGAATATTACAAGGGCTCACTGCAAGGAATCACTATCCTTGAAGGCTCACAACCTGAAGTAAATTACAAAACAGAGTATGGCTCACTGCCCAGAGGTGACCTGAGATAGAATGCACCTTCCTTGTGTTGGAGTTTAGTTCCAATGAAGCACAAAATACAAAAAAATCATGGTAAAGTGTACTCAACAATTTTGTTTTCTCATTCATATAATTTCGCACATTCACACCATGCAGCAGTACATTCATGATCTATCTTTTCACACTATATCACATCTTCATTATTCATCATGTCTCTATCTTCTAAAAAATTTCTTTCATATATATACCGTATACATTCACATAACACTAATTAGGTTGGCCTAATTAGAGTAGCCCTATTTCAAATCATAACTAACTCTGTCGGCTTCATCCTCGAAAAAAATTCATCTTCGCACACAACATAAGCATGTAGTGT
>VDFB02327191.1:0-59864 GCA_007258455.2 Sequoia sempervirens
CGGTCGTCGTTGATGTTAAGTAAGTTGTTGTTGGTAATGTCATGATGATGTGGTGATTTTATTATTTAATTTAATTCTAAGGTTATGAGGTAACACTAATAATATGTTTGGATTTGATTAATAAAATTAATTTAATTATAAGGTTACCTTTTTCATTTGGAATTAAATAAAGAATTAGATTCAACGATAAACATCAATTTAATTATCGTTGGGAGTTAGTTATTTAAAATAATCAGATTAAATGAGGAAAGGTAATTATCATTTAATGATTAAATTCAATTAATAAATTTAAAAGTGATAAAATATTAAAGAGGATTAAATATTAAAATTGTACTTAAGTTTAAATAAATTACGGTAAAAATATTTATTCAATTATATTTTAATTAAAAGTTAATTATTTATGAAAATTTGTTTTAGTTAAAATTTAGAGTTAAGTGGAAGTAATTTAAAATAAAAAGAAGTTATTGGTTGAAATTAAATAAACTAAATACATAAAGTAATGATTAATTAAAGTGAGAAAATATTAGAAAGGATCAAATATTAAAATTTTACTTAAGTTTGAATGAAGGTAAAAACGAGAAAAGCCAGTAAAAGTTGGTACCTAATTATAATTAAATAAACAATAAACATGCAAATAAATATTATTTGAAATTCAAGTTCGGTTTGGGGAAGGTGAAAAGTCATTCGGTGGTTGGGAATTCGTTCTTGGTTGGTAACTGACCAAGAAAGAAAATAAGAGGGTGATTTTTCCGAATGCCAAGGGGGACTTTGGGAAGAGAATTAGCAACCTGTGAAGAGAGGGAGGAATTTTACTGAAAGCAATTTCCACGAAGGAAGGAACAAGAAAAGAGATTTTTTTTGAAAAGAAAGAAAGAAGAGGAATTCAAAAGGGAAAGCGACTTCCAGGTTTTCTTTTAAATATTTTCCTTACAAATAGTGAATAGATGTTTTCCTGTGAAAGATTTCCTTCTTCCTTGAAATCTTTTGTATGCCAACTTCAAAATTTAGCTGAGTATTTTAAATGTCTTATTTTTCGGGCTGTACAAATTTGTATTTTCCTTCCTTTCATTTTATATATACTTACATAAATATGGTATTCAATATATGTATTTTGAGACTGTAAACTGTCTGTAAATGAACTGTTTCCTGTGACTCTATTCAAACAGTCTAGTTGTGTCATCCATAACATTTTTTATACAAACTAGTTTGCTGGTAAATTTAAAGGGTTTCTCCAAATTCCAGTTTTCTTTTTTGCTGTCCAAAAATCTCAAATACCCAGATTATAGTTTTGGCGTTATGCTTAAAATACGAGGCTGCTGTCAAGCTGCTCCCTTATGGTTGCGTTTTGCTGATAATAAATATAATTTATGAAGAGTTAAATTAAATTTTGGTCTGCTAGTATGATAGGTTTTGAGATAAATAGAGAAATAATAAAGATGTTAAGGGTTTATTATAAAATAAGCTGCATTTTGTTAATTATTAAACTTAGTGGTTAAAATAAATTGATTATTAGGGAAGTAATACTTGGAGGGAAATGATTTATTTATGTTAAAAGAATTGAATAAATAAAATATAAAATCAATCATAAGTAAAATATTAATTTTATTTAGGTTAGGGTTGTGCTGTGAAGGATTAGATTTTATCCCAGCTAGATAAATGGTCTCTTATTTTAATCACAAAGTGAAGATTATATATATATATATTTGTTTATAATAATTAGGTTGGATATTGTTTGAGGTGAGATATAATTAGAGGATCTTGTTCTGAATAAATAAAGTTATTAATTGTTGGCATGAAATCTTGCCAGGTAGTTAGCCATTAGGTGTTAAGGATGGTGCAGTTAGAATTCTCACATTTGTTACCTTAGGAAGAAACATATGTCCTTTTTGAATATTATTAATCATTGTATCTAAATTAGGATGGAAAGATAGGTTAAAAGTTTTTAACGTGAGATTTAAATTAAGGAAAATTATAATATAAAATATATCTTGAATTTTCTTACATGTTCTCTTAATTGGTAATTTAATTTTATAGTATTAATTTCATGATATCTTTTAATTGTTTTATATTCTTTTAGAATGAAATAAATGTTATCTTAATATCTAAACTCCTCACATGCTTTTAGGATTGGCTAATGGATACTCTTGGCAAATAGGTAGTTGGTTACTTAGAATAAAATATTGCGACAATTACTTGTGAATTATTGTGCCAGGGAATGAATTAGGTAAATAATTAAAGAGAAAATGGTTATTTCGATAGGTTGCTTAGTAAAATATTATTTAACAAAAGATTTTAATGGAACAAACATTATTGAATTAGGTATTTAATTTTGTTGTAGATAAATGAACTGTGTATTTAGTTAAAGTAAATCGATTTATATGGTTAATTAAGTTTTAGGGTTCACTAAAGGAGATAAGTGATTCTACATTTACATAGTTTCTTTTACTTGAAGGTTAATGATAAAGTTATTTTTAAGTGAGGATAAATCCCAGGTTCATAGGTTAATTAATTTAAATGATACTGATTAAATGTTAAATGGTTTTAATTACCTTTTTGTTATCTAATGAGTCTGTGAATGATAATTATTTATCAAACTACTGTGTGAAATAATCCATTAGTGTCGTCACCTTAGTATTATAATAAAGTTGTAAATTATAGAATTGTCATCTTAGTATTACATTTTAAAGTTATAATGAGGATTCGTATTAAACAGTTGATGGAGTTGGTTATCTTATAAATGATATAGTTATTTTAAATATAATTATTTGTAGTAAATACTCTCTTAATTAAATTAAGTGGATATATTAAAATAAGTGGTAAAAACGTTGAAATAATGCTTAAATTAAAGGAAGGTCTTTATGGTTATAATGTGTGAGTAAATGTGTTTTAAACAAAGTGTTTTGATTATTGGTTTAAGTGTTATTTAATTGTTTTAAGATGGGTGTTATTTGTGGGATATTTATGGAGATGTCTCAATGGCCTGTTCATTGTAAGTGTTTTAAGATAGTGTTCTTCAAGGTTGATGTGTTTGATGGTTTCCTTGTATGGAATTATTCCTTAAGACTTTGTAATTAATGTGTTTATATTCAAAAAATGATTTATTTATAGGAGTTAGAAAATTAGAATTATTAGGTAGTTAAGTTAGGTATTATGTTATTGAGTAGGTTAGTAAAGTGATTAGAGAGAGAGTTTCCTTATGTTAATAATTTGGGTAACATTGATAGATTAGTTTATTCTCAATTTGATTAGTTTCAAGTGGGATAGTTAACTTAGAAATAATGAAAAGTAGAGTTTTGTATGTTGTTGATGTATGTAGATAATATTGGCGATAAGGATTATTTCTGTTTAGGTGGGAGAATTGATTTATAAGATAAATGGAAGTAAATAAATTTGAAAACTTTAAATAGTTGGGTATTACGATAAAGGCTAGTGAATGATTGTTGATTCGATAAATGTTTTGATTAATTATATTTAGTTAAACAAAGGGTTTATGTAAATGAATAAAATTAGATGATCTTTTCTAAGTCAATTTCCCTCATATTCTTTTAATAGTTGATTTGTGGGGTTTCTATAAGAACAGTTCTAGAAAATACTTGTGATTGATATCAGGATCAAATTGTTGGTTTGAGTGGGTTGATCTTCGAAGGGAGATTGTTGTTATAATGTGTAAATTGGAATATATATTGTGTTTGAAAGAGTATACTTGTGAATAGTGTCTTATGGCTTAAACCATTAGATTTTATTTTCACTTCGTAATATTGTGCTATCCTTAAATGTTGGAAATGATTGATCTTTAAACTAATGTTCTTTTTAAAATGTTTCAAGTTACTTCTTATTGAATGAATGGGTATATTATTAGAATGTGTGGTTTTATGGATTCTTTCAATGTGACTTTTCCTGAGTTGATTTTTGAGTTGGAGTTTTTCTCTCATTTTATTTATGTTGCTATTCGTTGGGAACCAGTATGTGTTCTTTTGTTCTTTACCTAAGTGGTAAATTGGTTAATGTTAACTTTGTCATGATTGATGGTTCTACTTGATGAGTCAAATTGAAAAGTTCTTTGAATTATGGGTATTCCAAGAGGAGAAAATAGAGGTTTCCCTTGGATTCTCGATTTAGTTCGTATCGAAGTTGTTGGTGTTGTTGAGTGGAGTTGTTGATCTTATTTTGGTGTATTTTCTCATTATATTTATATTGGAAATAGTTCTTTGAGGTCTTGCAATTATTGCTGTCAGTTCTTTGATGGGGAAACCCTAGTGTAACTTTATGAGAATCTTCCAGAGGTTTATTTTACTATTGGTTAATGTTCCTCCTTTTATGTGCCCTTGTTGTGGCAAGTGTTTTGGTTTCATGTTTTTGAAAGGGTTGTACATGAATCGTTGAGATTTTGATTATGTATTTATGGCAAGATGGGTAATGCCTTGCATGCTTCTCTGTTGTGATCTAATGTACTTGTTATGTTGTACAACCCTTGGATTTTGGTTTTTATGTTTTGAGTGTCTAGAGTGAGAGTGGCTCTAAGTGGGTGGTCGGCGCACAAAGGGGCGCCAGGATAGCCCTCGTTAGAGTGAAATTAATAAGTGATAATTTAAATAATTAACTAGGGGGTGGGTAGAATCACATTAAAAAGATAATTGATGCCTCGTCCACCGTTTAGTGCTATCACAGGCTAAAGGGGATTGAGAAGGCCGTGGTTGGCAAGATCGTTACCTTGTCTTCATGAAAGGTTAACGATTCCGCATGAGCAACCCTATGGAGCGGCTCCTTGAGATAGGTAGTCTGGATAACCATAGATGGAGGCGGCTCCTAGCGCTCAGATTGTCTGGATAATTCGTCAGTAGACGGAGGCGGCACCTTGCGATAGGTAGTCTGGAGAATCCATGTTAAGCCATGCGATGACACTCTCCTCTAACACTCCTTATTATGTTGCTTCTTTGGAAATCCTCTGGAAGTGGTCCTTTGTCTTGAATTGATGAAACATAATTGTTTGAAATGATTTATGATTTTACCCTATTTTATCTATGGTGTATTTTGTGGTCTTGTATAAATCTTGTGGATGTTTGGGTTTTGACCTTGTACTCTTATGGTACTGTGATATGATGTTATTGTATTGTATCATTGCGATTCAGAATTGTGATATGTTTATTAATTCAGCTTGATTTGGAAGTGTTTTATGATCTTCCTTTGGATTACTTGTTTACTGGTCATTTCTTTGAGTTATATGATGAGTTTTTTTACTCTTGGATGTGGTTGGATTGTGTCATTGTAATTTCTAAGTGTTATGATACTTTTGTATGACGTTGAGTCTTGTGGTTCTCTGTTGGATGTTCTTGGTTGAGGTCTCTTTCTTGTTAGCTCCTAGCACGGGGGGTGGGTCTTCAGACTCACATGGTCGGGTGGAACGTGCTAAGCACCCCATTGGGTCCCTAGTCAAGGATCGAGAGGTGTGGATTGATGCTGTTGCGGCAACTCCAGAATTGTATTTATCTTGGAACCAGTTATGATATTGTGCATCATGTTATCTTGTTGTATGGTTTCCGTTCATGATTGGAAACACTTTTGTATCATTGTACTTCTTGAACATTGTACTGTAATGTAATATTAGCCATGGCAGTTGGTTTTCAATGTGTTATGTTAATCATGCATATGTTGTATTTATGTGCAGATGGCTTTTTATTAATGAATTTTCATATGTGTGTTATATTTGTTATTGTTTACTTTATATCTTTGGATTCTATTCTTTATTGATGTTGTATGGATCTAAGTCGCGTAATGACTCTTCATGTACCCCAAGGGATGTATGTGTTAATGAATCTATGAAATTTGTGTTATGACTTGATGTGTATTACATGTATGTTATGGTTACTTAAAAAAAAAATTGCTGTAATTATTGTGTAATTGTCCTTTGGGGTTCGCACGGCGGGGCGTTACAGTAGATAACATGGTTTGCTACTGAAATGCAGCGGGAATACTAGAAGAAGGAGGAGGAACAAGAGGTGCAACTGGAGCACGTCGCTGAGGATCAACACGTGCTCCTAGTCTATGTTGGGGCATGCCACGCCCAACTCCCTGAAATGACCTCATATCAAAATAGTTGGGTTTTTTACCCAACTCAAACTCAACCCATAAATTTCTCAAAAAATATAAGGGCACCTCACTATTGCCATGTGGTGGAGTATCAAACACCATCCACCATCTCTCCCAAAAATTTGCAGCTATATGCGGGTGCCTACACCATAAAATTGAAATTCTTTTTTTTGTGGGTGGTATTGGTTCGTTTGTTTGGGGGTTCACAAAATATTGGCACATAGCTTGTTTAGTGATTTTTAGGTCATTGATTTCTTTATATGACAACCCATCTACATAGAATTGTCTCCTCTCTTCTCTCCATTGATGGAACCTATCTAGGTCTGCATCGATAGATCAAACATAATCAACAATAGTTTGCATCGTAGATGCAAACCGTGCGAGATGTGGAGGGATTCTAGTCTCATTTTTTATGAGATCTATGTTTCCTTGAATGACAACTAAGTTGGCTTGAATATTCTCTCTTAGTTGATTTTGGTCAAATGGAGGAGGGGGTGGGGGGTCAGGTGGTGGAGAATGCGGAGGTGAGTGAGGCATATCCTCATGTGGTGGGGTGGGATGTGCACCAGGATCTATAGGAATTTCTGGATTAGGCATGAAATCCTCTAAAGTGAAAAGTGGATCCATGGACGAGAAATGATATGGCAACTACATGTTAAACAATTAAAAAATATATATCAACAAACTAATTAAATAATGCACACAATTTCAAAGTTATTTAAAAATCACATTGAACATGCACAAATTCAAAATATATTTCATTTGAAGACCATTCAATTTATAACATTAAAAAATCATAGCATTAAAAATTCATATTATAAATGAGAGTTGAATAGAAACCGATAGTCACTTAAGAACTATAAATGAGAGTTGAATAAAAACAGAAGGTTAGTAGAACAAGTGATGAAAAATATTGAAAATCATTGAAGACCTCTCTTGCACCTTCTAAATGTAAAGAGGCAGATTTTATTGCATATTTTTTCTTTATGGGGTTGAGGGTGAAGTAAGTCTCTAATTTCTCCAATTGGGCCTGAGAAAAATCTTGTCACTACAATCAAACTTAGGTGCATAAAGTTTTTTAGCTTACTTTTTATCTCCCTATTCTTCACTTTCTATATTCCTTGCTCATTTCTTGTAGATGGAACTTCTTACCATATTGAAACATTTTTCAAAAGATAAGGCTTCTCTCATATATTTTCATTGATTCAAATATTTTTCTATTAATCTATATTGTTTCTCCTTAATAGATTATTCCTAAGGGATGAGGGGAATGGTTTCAAATTCTTCTTCATCTTCCTATAAAACATGGGGTTTTAGGAATTCAAAAGGGTGTCACATGTTGCTCTACTATTTTTTTTTGTTGATTTTTCCCTCCTTTTGGGATTTTTTATGATTAAATATTCAACCAACTTCCTAGAATTAGCCCATTTGACTCCTTTAGCCTTGATTTAGAATTTGAAAATTCTTTTAGAAGAATTCCTCTTTTTCTCCTTACCCTTTTTTCAATAAAATTTTATGATATCCTAAAATATTTCTTATTTCTCATTGGACTTACGAAAATAAAATAGGGAAATGACTATAATATTTAAGTATGTTATGAGTGCCCTAGTTATGGGGCCACTAGTGTTATATAATAAAGAATGTAATTTTAAAGTGGCATTGATAAAAAGGTTTGTACATGTAGGTTTATTTTGGAGCTTGTAAAAAGGAAAGAAATTAAAAGATAGCTATTTAATTAAATCCTAAGATTGAGAGTGGTATTCTTGTTTATCCATTAATTTTACTTGAATAGATTGGACACCATATTTTCCTATCACTAGAGATTAGAGGAGGGAACCCCATTTATTTCCATATATAGTTAATGGATGAAAATTCATAAATCAATCATGAGAAATTCCATATAGGGATAGTAATTAAGATACATTGAATTATTATCCAAGTGACTCCTACAATACCTATTTTTTATAAGTTTTAAGTGTCTCTCTTGGAACCTATGGTTTGTAATTCGGGTACAAATTAGAGTTAGGGTTGGGGTTAGGGTTAGGGATAAGTTTAGGGTTAGGCTTAAGATTGGAGTTAGGGTTAGGGTTATAGATAATTAGGGTTAGGGTTAGGGTTAGGGATAAGGTGAGGGTTAGGCTTAATATTGGGGTTAGGGTTAGGGTTAGAGTTAGAATTAGGGTTAGGTTTGGGTTAAAATTAGAGTTATTTTTTGGGCATAGGTTTAGGGTTATGGTTAGGAAAAGGGTAAAAATTAGAGTTACGATTGGGGTTAAGGTTAAAACATGAGTTAGGGTTGAGGATAGGGTTCAGGTTAGGGTAAGAGTAAGAACTAGAGTTAGTTTTGGGGTTAGGGTTATGGTTAAGGTTAGAGCTAGGGTTAAAATTATGGTTAGGGTTAAGGTTAGAGATAAAATTATGGTTAAGGTTAGGGTTATGATTAGAGATTGAGTTAGGGTTAGGGTTAGTGTTTGGGTTAAAATTAGATTAAGGGTTATGGATAGGGTAACAATAAGAATTGGAGTTATGGTGGGGATTAGGGTTATGGTGAAGGTTAGTGTTAGGGTTAAGATTAGGGTTTGGGTTAAGCTTAGAGATAGAATTAGGGTTAGGGTTAGGGTTATGATTAGAGATAGAATTGAACTATGAATCTAACTCTAACCCTAATCAAACCTAACCCTAACCTAACCTTAAACCTAACCCTAAAAGAAATAAAATCTTAAATATAACCCTAATTGAACCTTAACCCTAATTCAATCCTAACTATAATTGAATTATAACCCTAATTAAACCCTAGCCCTAATTGAAACCTTAGCCTAACTCTAACCCTAACCAATAATCTAACCCCAACCCTAGCCATAAACCTAACCTTAATTTAATCTTAACCCTTATCCTAATTCTAAACCTAACCCTAACTCTAACCCTAATTCTAATTTTAACCCTAATCATAATTCTAACTATATTTGTTATCCTAATTCCAATATTAAGCCTAATTATAATGAAAAAACTAATTCTAAATGTAACCTATTAAATTATAATTGTAATTAAACCCTGACTCTAACCTATTCTTAAATGTGATCTAGTTGATAGAAAGAATTTAGAGGAAGATGTTATGGATTGTCTAGTTACTAATGATGTAATTGGATAGGCTAATAGAATATCAAAATGACACACAAGAACTATTAAAATTGTATTAGGGTTTCTAGTTTTAGCTCACCTAAGGGGAGAGAGGTCTCTAAGAGGTTTCTAGTTTTACGTTTTAGGGTTTAGATTTCTAAGTTATGTCCAATTTAGGTTTAGATTTTATGGTTTTCAATTTCCAATTTAACGTTATTTATTTTTTAAATGCAATTTAAAACTATTAAAAATTGAAATAAAACACATTAAAGAAAAAAAACTTAAATACTAATTAAAAAACAAAAAAAGAAGATACAAAGCAAAAAAGGGCAGAATTCAACCAACCTGGAGGTCTCAGAGGTCAAGTGTGTTGACGAGAGGAGGTGATAGTCGAAACACGCTCGAAGCAACAGCCTACAAACGCGTACGCACTTTTGATTGTCTTCTCTCAATTTTCCAAAAATAGTGGATAAAACGAAAAGCCAGCAGTTTATTTAAAAAAATAAATACTTTTTGAAAACGCGTACGCATTTTGAAATGCGTATGCGTTGTTAAACACATACGTGTTTGTAACGTGTACGCATTATTAAACGCGTATGCATTCGTAACACGTACGTGTTTCATAATGCGTACGTGTTTTAGGCTCGCGTACCCGTTGCTGAGTGTGTACGCATTCAGATTTCGGTTCGGGTACCCATTCCATAACGCGTACACGTTTTTAAAAAATGTGTACCCGTTTTATGCGAAATTTTTTTTGTTGCCTGAAATTTACCCTCTTCGTGTACTCAACTTCTTGCTTTTACCCCCTTAACAAGACCCCCCTTTGTCAGTTGTTCTAGAATTGGTTTTTAGCCCTCTTTCAATCCCATGGGGTTAGGTCCTAGTAAACTGAGCCAAGACCCATTCACCCAAGGTGGCGAATGGTTCCTCCTTTAATGAGACCCCTCTTTTTGAATTTCATTATGGTGGGAAATTAATAACGTTTCTTCCCAAATCTGGTCTTGGCCTTAATTCTTTGAATTTTAGGGTTGATCTCCTAATTTAGTATAAATAAGGGGTTAATTCACATTGTTTCTCCTAGAAAACTTGTGTGACTTCATGATATCAAGAGCAAGAGAATTATAGAACATTACAAGAGCATTCATAAGGCATTTCAAGGAAAATTTCAAGATTTTATTGAAGCAATTCAAGATCATATCATCATTTCAAGGGTTTGATGCATGTATTCATGTTGTTGAGCTAAAGAAGTGGATGAAGCATTAAAGATCTACTTGCAACTATTGTTCATATCATTTTCAAGGATACAAGATCTACATTCTTCATGGCCACTACATGTTAGTTTTCAGATTTGTTTCACAAGACATCATCCAAGGTGGCATCATTTCCTTTACTTCATATTCATGCTTCATTCCTTTATTTCATCATTTGGTTTGATTACCTACAAGGGGTTTGACTAAAGAAAACCCCCATTCACTAACAAACAACAAGTTTTTTTTCCCTTGAGTGTGTGATTATATATTTATAGGTTGAAGATCAAGTGGAGTAAGTTTGGAGAAAAATTGTCAAAGTTGCAAAAGTTGTTATTCAAAGTGCAAAATCAAATAATTAAAGCTACAAAATTGCATATCGACTTCCAAAAATTGATAACAGGGAATTTGAGAGTGTAGACATCAAGGAACATGATCCTAAAATTAGTTTTCTAAAACCCTAAAAGGACCCATTCGTCACTGAAGGCGAATGAGTCCTTTATAGCTCAAAAACAACTTTCTAGCTAGGTTCAAAGCTTTTTATGCTCTAAAAACTTCCCCCATAGTTGCTATAATAGTTAGGTAGAATTTCTAATTGTTATTTGCATCTTTTGGATCTCATAATTACATATTTTTGCAATGATTTAGTGTGAAAATTTTTAGTGGTATATCCTCTTGTTCATGCATTTGGGTCTACCCTATTTTTCACCTAATCATCTCCAACTGAACCTTTGTGATATTCTCATTAGTAACATCCTCAATATCTTCAATTAAATCCCTATTGTTTTCTAAGTTATAAGTGGTGGGGATTGTTTTAGCATTAGAATCAGATTCACATTGCTCGGGGCTCGCATGATCTTCCATTTTGGGGGGTGTTGTTTAAGATCTTTTAAGATTATATTATCACTATTTGTTTGGAATTGGTTATCTCTAGGTTCCTTCTTCTAGCTTTCAAGGTCAGGATGGCATCGAATGTTGCTGGTACTATCTTGGCTAGGGCCATTGGTCAACACATTTTTCCTTGACTCTATCTTTGATATTAAGTCACCCGCACTAACATGTTTTGATTATAGATCTATACCATTTGGGGTGCCAAGTATGGCAGCATCTCTCGAGTGCCTTTCTTCAATAACAGAGGTAAGGTTGTTAAGTAATTCCTCTACCCTATGGCCCTCGGCCAAGCCAACATCACCAACTTGGGTACCCTCAAAAGGCCTCTTTTTCAATGTGATTTTTTCATTATTCATTTTTAATTGCATTATAGTTTCTTTATTAGGGTTTTATTATTTACACGATCTCCTTTCAAGTGATTTTCTTCTATCCTTTTCCTGATTTCCCACATAGCAATTTGTTGTGCATTTAATTTTTCCAACTAGTATTTACTAAAAATGGGGGAGGCAAGTGTGGGTGAAGCCACCTTTGGTGTAGAGTCATCTACAAATTCCATCTCCGCATTGTCCCCACCCACACTTAGGATGTTTTCAACCTCCGCTAAGGAATCAAAAGGATTATCAATGGGAAGACCTCCAAAGGAGTTTCCAGGCTCCCCCATAGAAGCAAATGCCCCATGATTTCCTTCAGAGGTCAAGGTGTTTTCCAATGTGGTGAGCCCTCGCTCTGCAGTGAGATTTACAACATCATCCCTAGGAATGGCTCTAACGTTGTTTTTGGTTTTTCCTTTATTTTAACCTAGAGTTTTCTTAATTAGAGGACAATTCTTTTGAATGTTCCCTTTGTTACGACATAGATAACATATATTAATGCTACCCAAAACTTCAACAGGGCATCAAATGCCCTTATCTTCATCTTCAATTATGGTAACTCTAGGTGGAATATCAACCCTAGGATACAAGGAAACCAAGTCTCTAGCATCAAGGTGGGGGAGCGAGGCTTTTTTCTTGTCTACCTAGAACCACTTTTCCAAATGGTGCAAGCAAAGCCAGAACAAGTTTCTAGTATTCTGGTGGGACATTTTTAATCACCACCCATCCTAGGTAGGATAGTGCAAGAACCTCTTCTGCAATAGCCATTGGAGACCATGCCAGAGCCCTAAACATGCACCAACCCAAGTTCCAGTATGATTTGGCCAACACTTTTTCTTGCATACTATGATCTTTTAGGAAAATTACAAAAAGCTCACATTGGAGCAATCTACAATAATTAATTTGAATACCAAATTTCATAACCTAAACATTGGAAAACCAAGCAGGTATGTGTAGGATCGTGAAGGGCCAAAAAGTGGCGATATGATGGGTATGTGTAGGGTATGTGGCTGATGACTTTTTTTTACCCAAAATTGAGGAAATGAAAAGGGTTTTTAAAGGATATTTTTAGCTTTCCACCAATATAAATTATGCTTTACTTTGAATTTAATAACTAATTATTATTCATTTTCTATTTGAATTATGACTAAAGTTCTTATCAATAGATTGATTGAAAAACATCTATAGTTTTCAAACGGTATCACATTTTTTGAATCTAAAACATGTGTCACATTCTATGCTTCACATACTATAGGATTAATAAAGAAAAATTTGAATTTCATTAAGTTTTGACCAAGTTAATGTGGTCAAACATATGATTTTTTATATTTTTAAAAAGTTGTAATAAAAAAATTCATAATTAATAATTTAATTGGAAAAAATTACAAAAAAATATGCATCACATCGGGACATGAGTCCTCTACTTATATCTAAAATCTTATAAAAAAATATTATAATTTTATTGTGGTTAGGGTGGTCAGGACATACACCTACTTCTTATTTTTCCCTAAAATTTAAGTACTATCTGCATTGAAATTTCAAATTTTCACCAAATAGATTTCTTTTTTTAAAATAAACCTAGTATTTTGGAAACTAAATTAAATTTGCTACAAATTCTATTCTTACATATTTTTTAAATAATATAGATAACTTATTCAAATTTTTACTTCAAGTTGCCTAACTCTAATTTTTTTGAATTTTTTGCCACTTAAGGATCTGCATTTTCCATGATGATCTTGCACATACACAAGCATCCAAATATTTCCTAGTAGGAATTTTATTTATATCAACAACATTAAAGAAAATTGCAACATCTTTAAGTTTATTCTTTTGATTTTTGACAACATCTTTCATTTCAGGGATAGGGATGAGTTTAGCGAAATAGGGAGCATCGAGGTGCTTACCTTCTCCTCTCGTTCCACCATTGAAACCCACCTCACTTTGCTATGTTACAACAAAAAAAATTGTAGTTTTTGGGATGAAAAAACCACCACCAACAACTGCCTCTTTGAATGATTTGGTCGGGTATTGAGTCTCACCATCATTTGTAAGGGGATTAGGGGGTTCTGTACCCCCATCCATAAATTCCCTAGAAATTCAAAGGGCACCCTCAAAGTAGATTGCTATGGAGAATGAGATAGTTAACACATGTGAAACAAGAGGGGGAAAGCCAACTTGAAAATAGAGGAACAAAATTAAAGCCACAATAGATACAAAAGATGCCATGAAGCAAACCTATGTGGAGGAGAGCACAACCTTCCCCACTTGGAAAGTATGAAATCACATGCAAAGACCAAGGATGGAAACCCACACACTAGCCACTCCTTCATTCTCTAGTCATAGGACTTGAACATCCACTATCGATAATCCATAGATTCTTCTCTTTTTGGGAATGTAATTCAATCTAAGTCACCATGGATTTTTTTAATCTTTACTCCTTTGATTTCTTCTTATAAACCTTATCCATTTCACTATTCTGAAATATTGACTTATTTCCTTTTGTGTCTAGTATAAGAGGACTCACAAAATTTATTTTACAATTTCTAGTATTATGTCCAAAATTGTTGCATTTGTGACAAATAATATTGAAAAAATCTTCAAAATTCAACAATATACTAAGAGGGGGGTGCATTAGTATATTGAAAAACTCTTTGATTCAAGATGAATTTCCATTAATAACTTCTCCAAAAATGAATCTCAAACCATAAAAATAGAAAGTATTAATCAATAAACACAAATGTGCACATTCACACAAATAACACTAGATATACATGGAAAACCACAATGAGAAAAGCTATTTGGAGTTATTGTCCAAACCTAGCCTCACATAAATAATGAATAACTTACAATTATGAAGTAGGCACCAACCTAATTGAGGAACCAGTCCCTAATTGTGTTTGTAGGCACCAACCTATTGGAGACACCAATCCACAACAAACAAAACTAAGCACCAACTCAAAAGGCAAGAAGAATGGAGAAGTACAACCCAAAGATTTGTACCCCAATACCTCTTATGTAGTTAGTTTATACCCCAGAGGATATAATAAGAGAAATAAGCATTTGTGGTAAGTTATTAAGATGAAAAAATAATAGCTACTAAGTTAACAACATAAGAGTCATTCATCCATTCATAACACATGCATAGATAAACCCTTATATCTCCCTATATTACATTATAACTATATATAAAAGGTAGGTCTTAGTCCCCGCTCTTATATATATCCCTATACATGTCTATATATATCTTTGCATATGATTTATATTTACATATTTTCTCTCACATGAAGGGATATACTCCTAATTACATCTAATGTCTCTTTCTTCCTTCGCGAACCCTTTGCGGTGGCCTGTGGTAAGATCTACTTCAGCCCTTGACCTACTAACAAACACTAACATGCAAAATTTTGACACTCACTCAACATTTGCAATAAAATGACCCCTCCTCGACCATGGTCAATTCATGGTCAAATCTGCAAAATTTGAGATTTTATAGGAAATTAAGAGCTCAGAAACTTTTCAAAGAATTAGGGGCCATCCGACCAAGGTCTAGATATTTGCAAACCTCCTAAAACATGAACTTGGAAAGAAAAAAGGATCGAAACCAAAAGAAGAAAGCACCAAAAAGGGAAACTAACCTAGAGCATACTAACCTAAAAGCATTCAACTTCATTAATCATTTTGGCTCATCCTTGTCCTACACTAAGTGGGGGCAAGGGGTTAGGTAGCCTTGTCCTTGTATATCACCCGTAGTTGCCTCTTTTGGCTCATCATTAACCTTTCATGAACAAATAAGAGAAAGCTTGGAATGTGGACGACATGCCTTAAGTGGGCTTGCATGTGACATACTCCCCTTTTCATGACGTAGCTTATCAAAAACGTATGACTTGGCATAGGGCTTTCTAAGTAAGCTCTCATGTCTTCTTCTTCTACTTTAAATCAATTTCTCACAGTAATGGTATTAGCAACCACTTTAAAGTGGGGGTATACATCGACACTCACATTTCATTGTGTGATTTTCTTTCTTCTTGTGTTGCATCCTTTTTCTTAGTGGTGTCATTGGGCTTGATTCCCTCCAAGAGTGTGATACTTCTTTGACACATCCTCTCTTGGAAATATTAGGTACAATGTTCACTAAGATGAGACCTTGAACGAGCTAAGAAAAATCCCTTTGAACATTCCTTACACCATTTTTCATTTACAATGTCTATGAGTGTCAAGCATATGAAGTTTTGCTTATCTCATAAAGCTCAAAAATAATTTTCATTGTGGTGCCTTATGTCAAAGTTATTAGGAGGTATAACTTTGGTATGGTTGAGCGGGAAGCCCATTCCAAGGCATGACTTTTCCCCATAGCCACCTTGTGGATTTCTCACCCCGCAGACAACCAGATGTTTCATGGCCCTAGAGTGAGTATGTTGTGGATTTCTCACCCCGCAGAAAACCAAAAGTTTCATGGCCCCAGATTGAGTATACTTGGGCTTTCTCACTTAGAGGACAACCATGAGTTCCGTTACCCTAGAGTGAGTATGCATTTTTGGAAAAACATCCTAGATTTGATCCACAACATGCTAGAAAAACAATCGAAACTTGACCCACCTTTTCATTTTCATCTTTTCTCCTCATTCTAGTTCTTGCCATTGTATGATCATATATCTTTTGTGTGTCCTTTGGCACAGTTTATGTTGGCTTGACTTGAGATCTTCGATCCTGGGGGCTTACACAACCTCCTTTGATCTTTTCCATCCTTTTGTCATCTGTATTGGTATGATGGGACCCTTCTTGAATGTCTACTTTAGTGTTCAAGTTTGAAGCAAGTTCATCCTCTCACTAAAGTGGGGGCTAATTGTGGACACGAGAAAAGTATCCCTTTTTGCTTGCTTGATTTGGTAATAATTAATGACAAATTGGACTTAATGAGGCCCTGATTTAGTGTTGTGAGGTGCTTTACATGTCCACACTAGGTCTTGGACCCTTGCAAACTGAATAAAATACATTTAATGATGTCTTGTGAAGGTGTTGTAAAGTATTGTAAAAGACTTTCATGCCTCTCTAGACTTAATGGACCCATATTTCCCTAATTCAATGTTGCAAAATGTATTTAATGACATTCTCACATTAATCTAGAAGGCTTGTAAGCTAAACTTGACCTTAATCTAGTGTTGTAATGTGTCCTACACATTCACATTGGATGTTGTTCCTTTCTAGGCTATGTGGACCTCATTTTAATGATGTAAAGTGTATTTAATCACAATTTCACATTGAATTTTGTGTCACAATCCCTAATTGACCTTTACATCATCATTAATATGCCCCTTTTACCCCATATTTGTATCTCGAGGCATAAATTGATCAAATACTCTATGAAATCAACATAAGAACTGAAATTCCTCATTCCCCAACATTCTAACTGGAAAAAGGGCCCCTCTAAGACTAAGTTTCCCATCTAGGTGAATAATTCCCTACCAGATGGGACTAATTTTCCTAGCATGGCAACTTAGTCCAATTTAGCCTATTTTCGAGGTTTGAGTGGGAAATTTTGGATTTTAAGTTTATTTTTCTTTCATGTCAGCCTTAGGGATCCAATTAACAAACAAATTAGATGAATTTCCTATAAATATAAGTCTCTAAACCCTAATTAATAACTCATCACCATTCATTCATCATTCACCATGTCCTCAAGTCAAGCAAGCTAGGGTTTTATCATTCTAAGTCATCAAGATAGCTTTCAAGGACATTCAAGGGAAGATTCTTCATCTTTTGTTGTAGAAATTCAAGATTAAACATCATGGCAAGGTATTAACTCCATTGTTTCATGCTTCATTATATTTTTTCCTCATTTTGGTTTAATTACCTAAAAAGGGGTTTGACCAAGGCAAACCCCCATGTCCTAACATTCAACATTTCTCTCTCTTGTCTTGTGTGTTTGCATATTTAGGCACTTTGAAGGTTTGAAGATCATTGAATATTGGGTTGAAGACTTTTTGAAGACCTCTCCTTGCTTGCAAAGGAAAAATATCCACTAAAAGCCACTTTCAGGCTAAAAAATTAGAGTTTTAGAAGCGGGCACCTGTAAAGAATCAAAGTGCAGACCAAGGGCTTCCGTTTCCCCTTTCAAATTTTCATAAATATAGAAGTGGACTAAGTCACCACTAATGGAGAATTAGTCCCACTTTACATGCCTTTCAGTGATTTATGTAGATTCAGACACCCATTTGGCTGAAATGGGCTTCAGAGCAGTTTTTCCAGATATGGGACTAAGTCGCCCATATTGGCACAAGTGTCCCATTCGACTTCTACATCAATTTTATTAGGGCTCCAGACCTTCATTCCATCCTTTTTTAGCCTCTAGGTGTACACATTTTGTTTCATAACTTTCTGTTTAGTTTTGTTTGTATTTCTAGGTCATTTATCACATGTTTGCATATCACAATGTGTTTTCAAACATCTTGCATTCCTTAGATTTTACATTAATAATTCATTTCCATTTTCAATTTACTACATTTATACATTGCATTTCGGCATACTTCATCCATCTTTGCATTGATTTTGAGTGTTTACATTGCATTTTGGCCTATCTTTCCCCTTTTAGGTGAAAAACCCTAAAAGGGCTAGAAAGACATTTGGGCATCAAAATCTTTGTTTATAGGGTATTAAGTAATTCATCTACCCTAGATGGCCGTTGGACAAGCCATCGTCACCAACTTGGGTACCATCAAAAGGCCTCTTTTCTAGCGTGAATTTTCCATTACTCTTTTTTAATTGCATTATAGTTTCTTTATTAGGGTTTTATTATTTACACAATCTCCTTTCAGGTGATTTTCTTCTATCCTTTTCCCAATTTTCCACATAGTAATTTTTTGTGCATTTAATTTTTCCAACTAGTATTTACTAAAAATGGGGGAGGCAGGTGTGAGTGAAGCCAACTTTGGTGCAAAGTCATTCAAGTGAATTCCATCTCTACATTGTCCCCACTCGCATGTAGGGTGTTTTCAACCTCCACCAAGGAATCAATAGGATTATCAATGGGAAGAACTCCAGGGGAGTTGCCAAGCTCTGCCACAAAAGAAAATGCCCCATGGTTTCCTTCAGAGGTCAAGGTGTTTGTCATTGTGGTGAGGCCTCACTCCACATCAAGATTTCCAATGTCAGCCCTAGGAATGGCTCCAATGTTGTTTTTGGTTTTTCCTTTATCTTTACCTAGAGTTTTCTTAATTAGAGGATAATTCTTTTAAATGTTCCCTTCTTTACGACACAGATAACATGTATTAATGTTACCCAAAACTTCAATAAGGCATTGAATGTCCCTATCTTCATCTTCAATAGTAATTCTAGGTGGAAAATCAACCCCAAGATTCAAGGACACCGAGGCCCTAGCATCACGGTGGGGGAGCGAGGATTTTTTTCTTGTCTACCCTAACCACCTTTTCAAATGATGCAAGCAATGCCATAACAAGTTTCCAAAATTCTAGTGGGACATTTTTAATCACCACCCATCCTGGGTAGGATAGTGCAAGATCCTCTTTTGCAATAGCCACTATATACCATGCCAAAGCCATAAACACCCACCCACCCAGGTTCCAATATGATTTGGCCAACACTTTTTCTTGCATACTATGATCTTTTAGGAAAATAACAAAAAGCTCGCATTGGAGCAATCTACAGTAATTAATTTGAATACCAAATTTCATAACCCAAACATTGGAAAGCCAAGCATCTAAATATTTCCTAGTAGGAATTTTATTTATATCAACAACAACAAAGACAATTACAACATCTTTGAGTTTATTATTTTGATTTTTGACAACATATTTCATTTCAGGGCTAGGGATGAGTTTAGTGAAATAGGGAGCACTGCGGTGCTTACCTTCTCCTCCCATTTTGCCATCGAAACCCACCTCGCTTATCTCTGTTGTGACAACAAAACTTGCAATTTCTTGGATGACAAAACCACCACCAACAATTGCCTCTTTGAATGATTTGGTCAGGTGTTGAGTCTCACCATCATTTGCAAGGGGATCAGGGGGTTTCGTACCCCCATCCATAAATTCCCTAGAGAATCGAAGGGCACCCTCAAAGCATATTGCTATGGAGAAGAGATAGTTAACACATGTGAAACGAGAGGAGGAAGGCCAACTTGAAAATAGAGGAACAAAATTAAAGCCACAATAGATACGAAAAATGCCATTAAGCAAACATGTGTGGGGGAGGGCACAACCTTCCCCACTTGGAAAATACGAAAGCCCACACAAAGATCAGGCATGGAAACCCACACACCAGCCGCTCCTTCCTTCATTCTCTAGTCTTAAGACTTGAACATCTGCTATCGATAATCCCTAGATTCTTCTATTTTTTGGAATGTAATGCAGTCTAAGTCACTATGGATTTTTCTAATCTTTACTCCTTTGATTTCTTCTTATAAACCTTATCTATTTTACTATTCTGACATATTGACTTATTTCCTTTTTGTGTCCAGTATAAGAGGACTTACAAAATTGCTTTTACAATTTCTAGTATTATGTCCAAAATTGTTGCATTTGTGACAAATAATATTGAAAAAAAAAATAATTCAACAATATACTGAGATGGGGGTGCATTAGTATATTGAAAAACTCAGTTAACTCAACATGAATTACCATTAATAACTTCTCCAAACATGAATCTCAAACCATCAAAAAAGAAAGTATTAATCAATAAATGTAGATGCGCACATTCACACAAAGAACACTAGATATACATGGAAAACCACAATGAGAAGAGCTATTTGGAGCTATTGTCCAAACCCAACCTCACATAAATAATGAATAACTTACAATTATGAAGTAGGCACCAACCTAATTGAGACACCAGTCCCTAATTGTGTTTGTAGGCACCAACCTATTGGAGACACCAATCCCCAACAAACAGAACTAAGCACCAACTCAAAAGGCAAGAAGAACATGGGGAAGTACAACCCAGAGATTTGTACCCCAAGACCTCTTATGTAGTTAGTTTATACCCCGAAGGATACAATAAGAGAAACAAGCATTTATGGTAAGTTATTAAGATGAATAGATAATAGCTACTAAGTTAACAATAGAAGAGTCATTCATCCATGCATAACACATGCATAGATAAACCCTTAAATATATCCCTATATTACATTAGAACTGTATATAAAAGGAAGGTCTTAGTCTATGCTCTTATATATATCCCTATACATGCCCATATATAGCTCTGCATATGATTTTATATTTACATATTTTCTCTCACATGAAGGGATATACTCCTAATTCCATCTAATGTCTCTTCCTTCCTTCGCAGACCCTTTGCGGTGGCCTGCAGTAAGATCTACTTCGGTCCTTGACCTACTAACAAACACTAACCTACATAATTCTAACACTTACTTGACCTTTGCAAAAAAATGCAGCCCCTTCAACCTTGCAAAAAAATGACCCCTCCTTGACCATGGTCAATTCATGGTCAAATCTGCACAATTTAAGATTTTATACGAAATTCATAGCTCCTAAACTTTGCGGAGAATTAGGGGCCATCCGACCAAGGTCTAGATAACTGCAAACCTCTTAAAACATGAACTTGGAAAGAAAAAAAGGACCAAAACCAAAACAAGCAAGCACCAAAAAGGGAAACTAACCTAGAGCATACTAACCTAAAAGCCGAAATCTAAGACAATCAAGCAAAAAGAAAGAAGAGGTCCTCATTTAACAACGATACATGTATGCAAGACTTTAGTCCAACCTTTGAGTATCATTAAATCCTATTTATAAACATTTATTTTAATACTTTATTCCACTCTGTTATTTAAATTAACAATTAATTACATTTATTCAGTGTGTTCTATTTTAAAAATATCATTTGTATTTCTGCTCAATTTCCAAGGCTCCATGTTATTTCCTTACTAGGTTCCTTTATAATGCCCTTTACAAAATCAATTGAGTTGGCTTTTCGTAAATAAAAAATACTAGACATCCACATAATTCTGCTCCTTTGCAACCTTAGTACTCACATCAACTTATTTGAAATCGTAATATAATATCCATGGAATATGGAGATGTTGGGTTGCCCATGTAAAAGACGATATATATTATGAAATTTAAGACAGGATTTATTTAATAAGAATAAAAAATGAAGTCCTTCAATGGAAGGCATGTACGGTGTACCCTAGAAATAAGAGTCGAACGCACCAAAGTTAAAGGAGATATAAAGCCGATTCATCAAAGGTAAAAAAGCGCAGGCATTGTTTAGTCTCCAATTCAATCGCACTACAATTGTCGTCTGCCGACGGGACACTTGGCAATACTTTAAATAAAGAAGATCCTGCACTTCCACTTCCACTCAACCCTAAAGGGAATTCGTTTTGGCATTTTCAGCTTTACAAATAAATTAATAACTAGGTAGTTATAGATCAATAAATTCATTTCGTGGGAATAACTGTAGTTTCTTTTTTATATCTATTGTTAATGTTTTTAGTTCTGGACAGCTATATTCATATCTTATGGGCTTATGGTTAATGTTTTGGGTTAACATATGGGAGACATTGTCTCCCATGTGTCAAATTACATGAAGATATCAAATCAATTTTGTATAAAGATTGAGAATATTTATCATTTATGTCTTACGTCTAAGATGTTATGTAGATATCAATGTTATAAAGATAATGTGGTGAATATTAGAACTTTGTGTTTTTTCAAAATTTGCTAAATACTCTTAATGAATTAGGGTTCATTCTTAAATACATCTTGATACACAATTAAAATATTTCACAGTTGTCAATGGGCCCTTGTTTTGTTGGTGAAGTTGAATGGTTCTAAATGAGCCCACCAGAGATTAAGTCTTGTTGAGTGCAAGGCCTCAACATCATAAGGGATGAGGCTGAGATTGTGCCCCAGGCGAATTTGGCAAAATGGATACCCATCAGTCCTTGGCTCTTAGCTGAAGAGGGTCAACCTATGACTCGTGCACCCATATCAAGTTGCAAAATGAATCTAGGTTTATCCAGACTGTTGATTCAATTTCCTAAAATCTATAAAATAACCTTCACCCCTCTCATAATTAATCTGGAGAATTTATAGAAAGGTCATGTCAGTGTGATTCTTTAGCATTTGAGAAAACACTCTTGCATTCTAGGTTATCGTCATCATCATTATCAAGCTTTTGCAAAACCATGGAAGCTTCATGTTGAAGAGCAATCATACATATGAAGACCAACATGTCATATAAAACCCTCCATCAAAAAATAAAAATAAAAAAATTCAAAGTTCAAATTAACTCATAATGATTAAGTGGAGTGAAATTTTTAACAGAGAGAATGAATAAAATTGAAAATTAAGTATGGACCTTACTATGGTTAGAGAACATCATACATGTATTGAAGGTTACAAAATTAATGGAATTTAGTTTAATGTAAAAATTAACCATTTTAAATGTAATTAATAAGTTTTTAAAAAAATTAAATGATATATGGACATTTTTATCTTTATTTAATAGAATATAATATTATTAAAAAGTACATCAAAACTAAAAGTCAATCCTTATTCTTGACATATATTCATTTATATCAAGAATTTTAATTTTATTTTTTAAAGATATCACTTCTCTATCATATAAATAATATTCCATAGAAACTTATTAATACCTTCCCATTAAAACAAATAATTCTCCAACTTTATTTTCCTCATCCTATAACTAATAATTCTCCAACTTTATTTTCCTCATCCTATAACTAATAATATTAATTTTCCCCTAGTTCTCTTACTTTTCATAGGAAGGTACATGACGATTATTCCTTATTTTCGCATTCACATGATATCGCCAAACTTGTACAACTAAAAATGGCAATGGGTTTGGAAAAATTCGCTTTAGGAAAAAAGTAACATAAACACAATCTTGGCCTTCAGATTTGCATTACGCGTGCACTCACCAATTCCTTGTGAAGATAAACACGATATTCAAAGTTGCATGTGCGCAATCTTATCTATTAAATTTGTAATGCTCATGCACCAAATATTTTCCTTCCTGCCCAGGCTATAAAAGATTTAATTTATTTTTTTGGTATTATAAAAGATTTAAATTGTAGGCTTCCACAGTGTTTGTGGCGGTGCGAGAGCTACGAAAGTCGTAAGGGAAACATTTTCTTAACGTGCAATAGAATATCGTAAGATAGAAAAATATAATATTTAAATATAATAATTAATTCCGATGTTAGTAAGCATTTTGTGTGACACTGTCCACTTGTCGACGTCCCCACAAATATATATATATATATTATTACACAACGCCGACCATTTTTTATTTTCCCGGGGACATTGAGTGATGGTCGATGCCAGCAAAGAAAATTCCCGTTGATATGATTTCACATCTAATTTCAGAAAATATGAAATATTCTTTGTATGTGTTGTCAATTTTCTATCTAGACATGAATGTGATGTCTGGAGTGGTCTCATGTTTTTGTCTATCATTTTTATTTGTTTTATACCCCACGTCATTTAACACGTTAATTGTAATATATTTAAACAAAACTATATTCGAGCTTTATCTTTTACTTGAGCATCTTATGATGCTTGAAAAATGATTGAGATAAAGCTAGGAGTTTAAAGCAAAATAGAAAAAGAAAGATCCCAACATTCTACAATGTTCTTTTAGGAAAGTGATTTTCATTTTATCTTGCTAGTTAGGGAATATAATTTATCACTATACTTCGAATGTTTATTTTAATTTACGGAGAAGGGTGTGAATTACAATAATTTTGGTAAAGTTAAGTTGGGTATAAAGTTGAATGGAATTCTATCGAATAAAAGGAACTTTTGGGTTTTTCGTGGAAAGAGTCGCCTACCACACACAATAAATCGTCAACGTGTTTCAATATGGACAAGTGCCCATTTTCTTGTTGCCTCACAATTCGGATTGCAATAATACTTTTAAATATACCTTGGAAATTTACATTGTTTGCTTTTACTCGTTTGCTTTATTTTTTATTGGGAAAGTCAATTTTATTTGTTTATTTTATTTTAATTTGAAAAGTTATTTAATTTGAGTATGTAATTTTTTATTTTATTATTAGATAAATCATTTTAGTTATTTCAGTAATTTTTTTTGTGAGTCTTTTTCTTTAATATGTCAATTTAAATTTGGTTTTTATATACAGTCATGTTTTATGTCATTTTATCTGTGTATAACAGCTCTCAACATCATAAAAAATAATAAAACTATTTTATTTCGTAAAGATTAGTTAATTTAATTAAATATGATTTTATTTACTATATATAAATGTAAACAAATTTAGATTTTTTCTATAGAAAATGTCTCCTTGTGACATAATGACAATTCTTTAAAATGTTTTTAAATACTGCTAGTTTTAGATATAAATAAAAAAGATAGTAGAAGCAAATCAAATAAAGTAGAAAACATAATTATGCAAATTATCAGATCATTGCATGTGGAGGACGTTTTTTTGTTAGTATAGATATGACGCAGATCTACAAACTTGAACCTCCATTATGCTAATAATAGTTTCTAATATTGAAATGAACAAAAACCTATCATAATTTTTTTTGAATGATGCATTCTAATTTTGACAATAAAATTTGTTATTACCATAAAAGTTTATTTTTTACACTAAATATAATATAAAATTGTAGTAGTGTTGGGCAGCCTGTTGGCATTTCACATGATCGATTTAATTAATTATAATAATAGCTAATGTATTTATTATGTCGACCACCACACCGACACCTCAGGGAAGTTAGAAATAGGCTGACTGATGTCTACTGAGGTAATATCTGTCATCAGGAAATTGTTTTTGTAGAAAGAAGAACCGGCACTAGATTGAACTGTCACATGCCGTGCAGAGTTAGAGGCAGGAAAAATATTAAATCCGATTTTCAGGAGTCTAAATAGTGTTGAGGTAACAAGTTAAATGGTTGGTGAGATCGTGAGTCAGAAGCATGCTGCTACAATTCGCAGGTACAACAGGTAAAAGGAAAAAGGCGAGTTACAGAGATGCGCGGAGAAAGCGGGAGAGAGAGAGAAAATAGTGTAAAAGAATGGGGACCAATATCAATCTCATTTTCGTTACACAGTTATCTTAATGTTATTTATAATTTACAAAGTTTTTATATGTTTTTCGTACATGGATAAATTATTAATTCAAGTGGAATGCCAACAATGAAAGCATCCATCATAGGATTAGCCTTGAGACAATCAGAATTTAAAAATGTCAATCAGTGGTTATGTTCTAAATGGTGTTCCCAAATATATAGACAAGATATATTCCTCTGTCCAAATATTGTGCAGTCTTTTTCCAAATCCAAATTTAGACATATGTGCTCACCACGTCCTGCATATTTCTTCTTCTCATCAACAATTTTAATCTGGCCTTAATTGATATTGCCATTAAGGAATCTGAAAGTTCATCAAAATGATCTGCATTGCCTTGAAAAAATTCGCAAATCTCGAGGTTGCAGAGACAACAGAAAGTAGAGTGAATGTAGAAGAAACATCGCTGCTTAATCCGGTAAGAGGGCGTACGAGTCATGAGAGAAGAAGCATGAGCTGGATATTGAGAGGGACTGCAATTATAATTGCTTTTGTAATTCTGGGAGGCTTCATAACATTGCTCAACTACGTGAGCGAGTCCCATCAGTCTTGTGTGTCCGATGAGAGAGAGCTTTCCTACTTCCATCGCTGGTTTGTTAACGCAGGAAGCAATCTCACCATTGCTACACATCTGAAGGAGCTCACACGAAGTGTACACGTAGCAGGCACGCCCCAGGACATGCAAACTGCTAAGTATGTAGAGAATTTCTTTCAAAAGTATGGGCTATCAGCGCACTCAGTCGATTACAAGGTTCTGCTCTCTTTTCCGGTCTCTAGATCTCTTACCTTATCCTCACCCAGCACAGGAGTAAAGCAAGAACTGTGTTTGGATAGTGGGCATTACAACAAATCAGTAATACTACCGTTCCATGCCTGGTCGCCGTCGGGATCTGTAACCGGCGAGGCGGTATACGTCAATTATGGAGGAGAAAAAGATTACAGAATGCTTGCTAAAATGGGAGTGAATGTAAGCGGGGCCATTGTTATTATCAGATATGGTGATGTCTACCGGGGGACTGTTGTGAGAACTGCTGCTAAATTTGGTGCAATTGCGGCTATTATGTACAGCGATCCTGAGCAATTCGGTGGAAATGGAACACAAGGGTTTTTCCCCAAGACGAAGTGGTTGCCGCTAGATGGAGTCCAATTTGGAAGTGTGATGGAGGGAATGGGCGATCCCTCTACTCCTGGATGGGCCAGCACTGAGAAGAGTGAAAGAGTATCAGGCACTGGGGACGAGTTTCCAAGCATACCATCCTTGCCAATCTCTGCAAAGGCAGCTCAGCAAATTCTCATGTCACTTTCAGGACCAACTGTTCCTGCTGCTTGGCGAGGATCTCTAGATTTTCATGGCGTGGGGAGAGGGCCTGGGATTCTCAATTTCACCTATGTGGTAAATCAATATTCTTCGTCGAAATGATCTAAATCCTAACACATGTTTTGCGGTGCAGTTTCATGTTTAACAAGTGTAGTTCATTCATGCTTTAACCTCTATAGCCATTAAAGTGAAAGATTTTGGTCACAAGAGTCATGCTTAACTCTCTCTTGCAGCAGTCCTGACTTCCCTATACTTCTAATAGATATAGCAGTTGAATTTTAAATATTGCATATTTAGTAATTCAGTAGTTCATGGTTATAGATAATTGCTGCTTGATGCTGAATGCTTTTGAACGTAGTAGACTACATGAAAGCAACCTCTATGTGTCAGAAGTTGGTTGGAGTCCTTTCCCATATTTTTTCTCTGCAAGGATATCAATCGTTCTGAATATAGGATAAAAGCCATTTTATTTCATTCTGACTGGATGCGCGGCCCACTTTTGTACGCAGGAGAATCAGAAAATATCTACCGTTCGAAACGTGTTCGCTGTAATACGGGGCTCAGAAGAACCAGACAGGTATTTCATTGTTTTTCTGGTGTACCAGCGAAGATTATTCTTACAGTTTCCAACAACAAAGAGCTGATACCATTATATGATGGTTGTACATGAGCAGATTTGTCATTCTCGGAAATCATCGCGACGCTTGGACTTACGGAGCAGTGGACCCGAATAGTGGTACAGCTGCTCTTTTGGAGGTAAGTTATACATTAAATATTTAATCATAATTGATATTAGTTTCCATGCTTGCATTTAAAATCAATTGTGTGTATGTTTTTAATTGATGTTTTCTGAATCCATCTTTCAACAAGAGGACATTGGAATAATGGTGGTTCATTTAATGTAATCTGAATGGTTGATTAAGAAATATATACATTTGATTCTAACAACAATTAATAGATATTTAATCAACAATCTGATGGGTTCTTTTAAATTGATTCAAAAATCAATCTTTTAAATATTTAACCAGCAAACTGATTGGATTTTTTCATCTGCTATTTAATGGTTTGCGCAGCTAGCTAGAAAGTTTGGTGCTCTACTTGGCATGGGATGGCAGCCACGGAGAAGTATCATTCTGTGCAGTTGGGATGCAGAAGAGTATGGAATGGTACGGTTTTCTCTCCTTCTCGTTCGTAATAGAAGCATCATTAGCCAAATTTAATCAGATCTGATGCTCACGAGAGTACGTTATGTGTGGCAGATAGGATCAACGGAGTGGGTTGAGCAGAATTTGGGCAACTTGGGTGCAAAAGCAGTGGCGTATCTGAACGTTGATTGTGCTGTTCAAGGGCCTGGATTCTTCGCAAGTGCTACGCCACAGCTAGACGATCTACTGATACAAGTTACGAAACAGGTACATACAACAACGCGCTTTAGTGGAATTCAATCAGTACCATTAATGCTAAAGTACAAGCTAAAATACATTTGCCATTCTATAAACAGGAATTTCCGTAGGTTTGATACGAATAAGGTGATGAGGTCCTTGAAATATTATTTGTTTATAGCTCATTGTTACTGCGGCCGAATCCAACTGTCAGCTTTCATGATTAAAGATCGTTCTATTAAAATAAATTAATAAAATTGAATGTTTGAGGATAAGACGTAACTAATGATGATAAATAAAATTGAATGTTTTTTATAAAAAAGTAAAGTCGGGTTGAAGGGTAAGGGATTGGTTTGTATTCCATAAACTTTTCGATTTCTTTTCTATTAGGGCTGTTCTTGTCGGATCAGTTTCCCTTCAAATTATTGACAAGTGAGACCTCATTTAAAATGAAGAAATTACTTTAAATTTATGGGCACACGAAATACAATAATTTAGGAGACTAATTTGTTCAGTTGGATACCTTAAAGACGTTGACAAATAGTACTCCAATGAAGATTCGCCTTAGATAATTACGCTTTTCCTTATATACTACTATTTTTTATAGAATTGTTAAGGAAAATAATGCTTTCTTGGTCTCAATGAAAATTAAGTTGTCTTGGTTCCATAGACTGTTTAGTCTCGTGGACGTCATTAAAATCTTTCATTTCATTTGGTTTACCTATTTTAGGTTCGTCAAACAAAATTCGTATACAGATACCTATAATTAAATTAGATAAATTAATTACTGGCATTTAAATGAGGTTCAAAGATTACGGATTTATAGAAAATTATATGTATGTTATGTTTGTGCATGGGTGCATATGGATGAAATGTGTTGGAAGTTCTAGTTGCATGTGGTTGGATTAAATAATTAATAATAAATGCTAAACAACGGAATGAAATAAATTTAGACAAATCTAGATTTTTAAATTCAGTTTTGGAAATTTTTGCATGCAAATTTAAAACAAAAAGCAATGCAAATGAAAAAGGAAAGTTGCCATCAAATTGGCAAAAAACATTGCAAATAGAAATAGAATGTTCTCATCTAGTTGGAAAACCAATATTTATTTGGGTTTTACATGATAAGTGAGATTTTGGAGGCTTTCACCTGGTATTTTGGAAGATTTTACCAGTAAATGACAATTGATTTACCATTTAACGGTGGCTGAAACTTGTTTTCAAACAAGTCAACAGTTGTTTGAAGCGTGAGATTTGTTTTAGGCTCAAATCTCACACTATATGTAGCCTATTGACTAATAAGTAGAGTTGTTTTTAAGATAAATTATTAAGAATATATTAATGGGGTATTATTTCAATTATAGTTGTGATTTAAAAGATTAAAAATTAGATATAATATACATCAATAAAATATATGAATTGTATTCTTAATTATTTCTTATTTTATAATGAGATCTCAATATCATATATTTTGATGATTACTTTCTAATAGTTAGTTCTTTCTCTATTAATTACTTATCATTAGTATTGAGTGTCATCTTCCTTCTCAAACTTCAAAGAAATAGGGGAAGAAGGCAAATAATGATTTAGAGAAGTTAATTTTGAATTTAGAATATGATAATCTATACCACCTTCATCCTTTGGAGATAATAGAGTAGGCTAAGTAGAATTCTAAATTCTATAAGGGGGAAGTATCTTCAACATCAAACATTCCTTCTCTATATTGTTATCTTTTCAGCAAGATGTTATCTAACACCTAGTGTTTTTTAATCTTTTTGTGTCTCCACCTTACTTGAATTAATGATGTCTTATCCTTATCTTGCAACAACATATTTTTCTTACTAGGAGAAGAAAAAATCACATCTAATAAGAAAGGAAGTAAGGGCGATTGAGGGGGTGAAGCCTTAATTACCTCATGATCTATTTTTTTAAAATTAAAACCACCAATTTCTTGTCACAAAGACGCTAAATATTGGGAATAATTAGACTCATCAAAATAGGGAGGAGTGTCCTTTTAACACAATGATGAAAAACATATGCACCTTTACACCATGTAGCTTGTTTGGCTAAGTTAGATTTATCTACCTTACACTTAGCTACAATAAGCCCCGCCTGAAATAATTTCATAGTCCAACACTCGCTTCCAAATATTATCCTCCACTTTCAATCAAATTTCATTTATTACCCCTTTCTCAAAATCCAACTCTACCTAAATCCCAGTTGTGTATAAAGCCATCCATTTCTAGATCTATAGCCAAAAAAATTCCTAAGCTATTACTAATACCTTGAAAATATACATACACCTAAAACTACAATAGTAAATATGTTGTCTAATCCATACTAGCATAGCTAAAAAAGTTAATTATAAGGTTAAAAGCAAGAAACTATGGCTTTATCAATAACACATTTTTATCCTAATACTTGTTTGATAAAATATAATCTTTATCTCTTATAGATTCATAGAGAAGCATACAAAATTCTAGAGCTCTAGGTATATTTCAATCAATCCTTTTAAATAAGCTCTCCAAGATTTAGAATATCTAAGCATGGAAATTTGCTAAAATTGTCCAAAGAGAACTACAATTATAAATTAAATTATTCATGAAAATTTTATCATCTTCAAATAACACCATTTTATCAAGTGAGAGGATAGAATGCTCACTCATGTAAGGAATGATATTCTAGCATCACATTTGGAAAACCATATGTACCTCTTGGTATCGATTTGTATCATTTTTTTTTAGCTATTGCATCCAAAGTAAACATAGATTTAGCATGTTGCTCACCTCCCAAACAAGACTACCCTATGTCAACACAAGTATTCTCACCTAGTACCTATTTTTCAAGAGTGAAAGGGGCCACTATGGCCTTAAACTCTATTAGGGAGGGGCCCAAAGATGACTAGATAATAAACTATTGATCCTCTCCTTTCTTTGAGGCATCAACTATTATCATTATACATATGCACTAAAGTTGAAACTCCACTTGGCAGCTACTACATTGAGAATTTACACATTAGGATTTTCTAACAAATGCATTAGGGAAACCATTTTGAAAAACTATTATCACAAATTCATTAATTAATAGTTGGGTTGACTTGAATATTGAGTTAGTAATTAAAATGAGGAAAATATAAATATAAGCAATATATGTATTTAGCTCAATACATACAAAATGCAAAAATAATGGAGATGGTCTAGATCTGATAAGTTATCCAATCAAGAATTTAATTAATATTAGAGTTATCATTGTCTTGGAAACATAATTTTATATAGAATTTGGGTAGGGGTGAACTTAGATGTTTAATACAATTTTACAATTATAAACTTGTCATGTATCCAAAAACTTAACTTATATAGTATACAAAATACTTTCCTTCACTTCACCCAAGATGTCTTGATTTATATTATGCTTCTTGATGTCAACAAGGGATAGATACATTGATAAACTTTAATTATGTTTTCATACAAGCAAGTTGTGAGGGCTTTACATGTTGATCAATCTTGAAATTGAAAAACATAAAAACAACACTCTTTAGTCATGCAAATACCTCTATGATGATTGTGCAACATTGGTCCCTTTTAGATCACCAATTGAAGTGTATAGATGTATATATAATTTATCTTTTTTCCTTGAACTCCTAATTTCCAAATGATTAGAATGAATACATTAAATTCCTTTAAATACAATACAAAGTAAAATATGACAAAAATTTGTGCTTAATTAGCCTTACGTAGGAGAGTAAATATGACTATTTCATCATATTTTAGTAAAAAATAAATTAGGATGGGATGATTTCATGTCTATAGGATGATTTCACTATTGTGAACTAACCATGGTACATCAAATGTGCTAGATCATAGTGGATAATATGTGAATAAAATGTGTGCAAGAATATAAGTAATAAATAGGTGGTTAGAGTAGATGAATACACATTTGTGAACATGTAGTAATTGGAATAAATGGTAGATATAAAAAAAGATAAATATAGGTAGATAAGATAGGGAAAGAAATTCAATTGTTTTTAAAATATTATGTCATTTGTCAATATGTCAATGTATCAAAGCACTTCCCTCAAAATAGTAATAAAACAAAATAAGAAATGGTATGGTTATGTAAATGTTAAAATTACACGCTCTCATAATATAATAACATATGAATGGTGTAATAGACTACAAGATCTTTACCATTTTTATCCTTTTGGCCCAATTAGCCTTCAATAATAAAATTTATGGTTTACCATATAACAATAAAGATTTTCCATTAAGAATAGGCATGGGTATTGAAGGAATCTATAAGTATTATTTTGTTTCTTCAAATAATTTTTCACAATATTCATTCCATTCAAAACTAGCCTCTTACTTTAACAACCGAGTTGTAAATGCCAATGTTTTATCTACTAGTCAGGTGATAAAATTTCTAATGGCTTATATTTTTTCTTGAAGACTATGGGGTTAGAATTTTTTTTCAAATGAAGTATGTTAAAAATAAAACCAATCTTCTTAGCATCCACCTCAATGCCTCTGTGAGATACAATAATCACTAATAAATGACCACTATCAAATTTGAACAAACACTTTTTAGGACTTACTCTTATTTTATGTTCTTACAAATTTTTAAATATCATTCTCCAATATTGTAAATGATCTATCTATCATCATTTTTTGTTAAGATATCATCCACATAGTCCTTTAACATTGTGGGTGATCCCACAATAGTGGTTTATAATTTTTGGCCAAACTGGACACTGAAATTATTATTTTTAACTAAATATTCATATTTGGGCACCTATAGCGGCTAAACCATGAAGAATTTGAAGATGATTCAAACTAGAGTCTCATCACATTTTCTCTGTAGATTCTAAAAATATTTTTTTCAAATTTTTTGGAATCAAATTGCACTTCTTTTTCCATCTCCCACGAAAACTGATTTTTTTCAAAAAACAGCATTTTTAAAAAGTGACGCACACCGTATAATGCATAAATTTTTTTGCATGAAGGATAAAATTCTAATTCTTTTGAATTTAGATTTATAACTCTGATATCTAGTGCTTCCACTTGGTTAGACAATTTTTATTGAATATTTTTTCTTTAATCAAGTTTCAAAGTCAAACCAATTACAATTCAAACATAGCGCGACTGTATAATGCATAACTTTTTTGTATATCAAAATTTATTTATTTTTTGTTGGACCAAGGACTTCAATATCTGGTGCACTCATATTTTTCAATTTTTTTTTTGATAATTTGCTATTTTTCCACATGTACAGAAGAAAAACCTTCATTTTCGATGAAAAACCTATTTTTAATAAAACTAAAAAAAAAACATAATAAAACCAAAACATATTAAAATTATATTCATTGGATAGATCATTCCGAGGACTACATGATTCTAGTTGGATTTATGAAGATTCATCCATTTTCATCCTCAACCTGAGCACCGAAGTGGCAAAATTCAGGGTTTTTTTGGTGTCTCAAGGGGGGATGAGGAATAAGGGGGGTTCGAGCGAACCCTTAGAGGTTCGCTCAAACCCTGGTTCATTCGAACCCCCCTTTTATAAGGGGTTTTGTTGGCATTTTTGGTGGGAAAGCATTAAAAGGGTTCGCTCGAACCTAGGTTCTAGCGAACCCCTAATGGGTTTGGTCGAACCAATAGGTTCGTACGAACCCCTAAAATCAAGTTTTTTTCCATGCATTCATTTTTTGTGAGTTTTCCTTCCTAACTTCAATTGTAAACCACTATTGTGGCTTCACCCTGTATGCATACAATCATGGAAGAGTAATGGCATAGCCTTTCTAAATGTAGCTCAAGCATTTTCAACCCAAAATACATGATAACATATAGAATATTTTGTAACACATGGTAAAAGTAATCTTGTGTTGATCTTGGGAATTAGTTTCTTGATTTTATTAAATCCTAAGAATCCATCCACAAATATTTCTAGCAATGGAAGCTACAATCATATCAATCTTAGGAAGAGATAAATCATCCTTAGGAGATTCTTTGTTAATATCTCTAAATTTAGTAAAAATGAATATGACCATTATATTTTTTAGTAGAGACCATATTAGAGATCCAAGGTGATTAATCAATAGGTATAGATCTAGCCTTAAGAATATTTTCTAATTCTTATTTGACCATTAAAGGAACCTTTTGATTCATCGATTTAACATTATAATCTAGGACAATTTTTTGTGAATCCCAATGTTGGGATTAATGATCGACATGCCTTAAAGTATGACCAAATAAAAGCATCTTCAAATTCCTTAAGAAAAATAGTCATGTTATATATTGTTTGCATTGGTCTAAGTAATCACCAATCTAGATTCAAGATGTTTTCAAGTTACTATTTGGACTTGTCTCCATGTCATATCTACCACCAACTATAAGTGCATTACAATCCTTAATAAATTGGGTTAGTGCTAGACCATAATTATCTGAATAGTGGCAATGGAGGTAAGAGTTACATGAAAGTGTTAACCAAACTTGTGAAACTCTTTTTAGGTTTTTATTTCTAACTTTATTTTATCTTGGTACATTCAAATGAAATGGATGTTATTTTTTTAGAAATTGAATGTATTCATTTTTTTTAATTTTCCCCTAAAATTACTTTAAATTATATGAGAAATCAACAAATATTTATATTCAAAACTCATTAATTTTTATTTCCTAAAAAATTATTATCTATTTTCTTTTAAATTTATTTCCCAAAAATTTACATTTATAAATTTTCCTCAACTCCTCCTTGATGTTTATAGACATTTTTTTAGCCAAAATTGATAAAAATAAATAAGGTATATTTGGAAACTCTTAATATTCTAAAATATAATGTATACCTCATTATATTTGCAATGGATAACTATTACTAATTTTATACATACAATATGTTTGAATTCCTAATACATATGCATATTGAAAAAAATTATAACTTCTGGTCATTTATTCTTTCCAAATCTAAAAGATGCATCACAATCTAGTCTTCATTGGCTATAAATATGAAAATAATTTTGAATTTAAATTTTTTACCAAGTTAGATTGGTAAATATATACATATTTTAATTATAAAAGGTAAACAAAATTCATAACTAATTATTTACTTAGAATTTCTGAATAAAAATATGCATCACATACACTCATGAATTTGGTTCATACTTAGTTTGGCTAAAATGGTACCTACATTGTTTTTTCAAAAATTCTAGTAGTGCTTCATTGAAAGATCCAATTTTCAAAAAAATAGTTTAATTAAAAAATAGTATTTTATAAAATTCATTCAATTTCCTACAACTTTTATTACTCTATATTTTTTAGATTGTGTAGATACCTATTCAAAATTTCATGTGAATTTTGTTGAGTATGTTTTAAATAATTTTTATTATCACTTATGAGTATTTCTTCATCCATCATGATCTCACACTAACCTAATGATTGAGTAGTAAAAATACCCAGCTCACTACCTAGAGAAGGATTAGTGGTTGAGTAGGAAAAATACCAAGATCACTAGCTAGAGATGGATCATATTTCATAGAGTATGAACAAACCTTGAGTAGATTTGGGAAGATTATATTATGCTTATATCTACATAAATCAGCATAGAAACCAAAGTATTTGGATAACAATTCATTTTTCACAAATGTGTCTTAAGAAAGGGGCTTATGTGCAAATAAAATCATCCCAAATAAGATATGTGTAGACTAAGGGAAAATAATGCCATCACTAATGATGCATGAAAACCCAAATCCATTAATATTATTAATTTCAAGGTTTTTAATGCGTTGATGAATTCATTTTTTATTCAAACCTAATTATTTTATAAGTTATAACCAATATTTTATAAGAGAAAATAATTTTCCATAGTGACTACCCAACATAGATTATGGTAAATATTCCTTGAAATAATGGATGGACGTGGATTAATGATAAGTATTGAACATCACTAGAGTTAGTTCATCTATATGAGAATCTAAGGTGATGTAGCATGTAAATAAATATTTATGGGAGAAAGGAAATGTTTTTTTAGATTGAGAGAATTGGATTAGCCCCCTTATAATCTATAGTACGTCGGGAATTATTTTTAACTAACTTATGATGTTGGGATGACATTCCCTTCAATAACATGTAGATGGGGCAATTGGATCTCATCACCTCTTTCCTATAACAAGATCCTTTAGCCAATCAAACCAAGGTCCCCGCCTAGGAAAAAGGGAAGCTTGGTTATCATTTCATTACTCTTATTTTCCTGGACTTGATGCCTCAAAATTATCTAATGAACCCTCATTATCCTCAAGATTAACATTAGAAAAGGTGAGAAAAGGTGGTGTGTTTGAATTTTTTAGTAGTATTTTCCACCTTGATGAAACAACCCATTGAATTCCCAATAGCCACATAGCTATATTAACACCAAAAATGGATGAGTATATTAGGAAGGTGAATCCAAATAGGTTCAACACATTGAAAGATTTGGTAAGGAAATTAAAGATGGGATACCAAAGATTCAACAAGAGGGTGTGATAGACCCAAAACAATGAAAAACCATCAAATACAACCTCTTGATACTCAAAAGAGTTAAAAATAACAACATAGAAGCCCTTCATACAAGGGTAAATTTTAATTTTTTAAATTTTGCAATATGTCATCCTTGCTAAAAAAATCCAATGTTTAATATCATTGAGACAAGGCCACAACTAATAAAATCTACCTATGAAACCCTTCAAATAGAAATATTCCTCATTTTTAAAACCTCCCCCAAAAACCACCACAAGGGGAGAAAAAGCACATTGAGTCATAGAACTCCTATCCAAAGAGAGAGTTGAGGTAACACCAACAAGAGATTTGTGTGGAGAAGAATCAAAAATAGGGGAGATCCTCCACCACAAATGTTTGCATAAGTCCTCTTTACAAATTCTATAGTTGAGTTTCCATTAGAAGAAGTAAAAATAGAATGCACCCCTTAAACAACAAGAACCCTAGAAAATAGCGTATCAATAGTAGGTGAGAGCCTAGAACTTGATAGTGAATGCACAATAGAGGAATAAATAGTAGACAACTCAACAAAAATAAATATCTTAGAAATAGATAACTCACCTAAATAAGGCAAATAATCAATATATAAAATGCCTTGATAATATATTAATCATCTATGGATAACATGCTATAGTAGAAGAATAAACTATTATAGAAGGACCACCAACACTAGAAGAATCAATGAACCTTGTAACAAACAATTCATAGGTTGGAATAGGAATGAGAGATTTTTTTAGTTTTTTACTATTTTTTATAAAGTGGGAGCCTATAAATTGATAGTGAGTGCACAATAGAGGAATCACTAGAAAAAACCTCAACAAAAATAAATGGCTTAGCAACAAATAACTCACTAATGATGGATAAAGAAATGTAATAGATGACATGCCAATATTAGAAAAATCATACATGAATAACACACCCACAATAGATGAACTAGATATTGAAAAAGAAGCACTAACACCAGAGGAATCATGGAGCCTTTCAAAAGACAACTCATACGTGAGAAGAGGAGCTAGAGATATTTTTAGTTTTTCAACTAGTTTCTCAGTTAGTAACACTAATTGTTATAAATATAGACAAAATATATAATTATATTTTAATTATAGATTGATAACTAAGAAAAATAATAAGTGGATAGATGAGATAAATCCACAAACCGTATATTAAAGTATAATAAGATGAAATACTTCTACAAACAAAGAGGAAAAGAGAGTTAAAATTACAATATAGATGAAAATTATAAGGGATGAAATATTTATAAGAAAGAGAATGTAAAATAAAATGTGAAATATAGATGACAATGGTTATGAGAATTAATAGAATTCAAGTTTATCTTAAAATTAATAAAAAAGTAAAAATAAAAAAATAAAGAAGGGAAAGGTAATATAACATAAAAATAGAGTGGTTTGGCATTTTTCTCCTAATGGTCTTTTTTTCTTGTCTTCTAATTTTTGTAATCAAACTCACATTTTTGGTCACCCTCCTTTGTGGAGGAATCTATGGAATTCAAAGCTCCTGCTTAAAGTGAATATTTTTTCTAGCTTTTGTGTCAAGATAAAATCTTGACGATTAATAATCTTTGGAAAAGGGGTTATGCTTTGCCCAATAGATGTTTCTTGTGTAAAGAAGTTGATGAGGATGTCAATAACTTAATTGTTGGCTATTGTTTATCCTTGTAGGTCCAGGCCCATGTTCTTCTTTTGTGGAATTTATCATGGGTTTTTCCATCATTTATCATCGACTTATGGTCTCAATGGTTGGCTCCCTCACCTAATCCTACTCTCTCTCTGTTATGGTCCCTCATTGTGCTACATGTGGCGTGGGGCATCTGGAAAGAGTAGAATAATAGAATTTTCTATGATGTGGAGCTAGTTCCTTATAGACTTGCTTTCAAAATTTGTGAGGCCATTAAAGAAAATTTCCTCTTTGAAATATTTTTGGTGAACTGTCATGGTCCTAAGGTCTTTGTTTTTTATTATGATCTGATGGTTTCTAATAGGTGGAACCCTTTCTATGATATTTCTCAACCGGTGAATAAGCCTAAATTTTCTAGGGAGGGAGTGTTTTGGAAAGCTCCTCCTCGGGGTTGGTTTAAAGTTAACTTTGATGGTGCAACTAAGGGTAATCAACAAGGACCTGCTAGTTGTGGGGAAGTGTTACATGATTATCATGGTAGGTTTGTCTTTGTAGTGGCACTCCTTTGGGAACCCAAATAAACCATTTTGCAAAGGCATCAACAACCTATCATGACCTCCTTCTTGCAAAAGAGGCAGGGGTTAGGAAAATATGGTTGGAAGGTGATTCGCTTAACATTGTTAATTGTTTAAAGAAGATGCATCCTCCCTCATGGTCCATTTTGCATATCATCAAGGATACTTTAGCCCTTCTAATCTCTTTCGATGATTTCATTTTGTCACATATTTTCCATGAAGCAAATTCCTTAGTCAATGGCTTTGCAAACGTGGGGGTCTCATCTCATAAGTGGTGGTAGTCTCATGATGTCATCCCCATTAATTTTAGAGCATAATTAATCATGATCAAAGGTTATGCCAATTTGATGGTCCCTTTGGGAGGTAAAAGATATTTATTTTGGTTTCATCTCCCATCTATTTGGATTAGACATAGTGAGTTCAACACTCGTTTGTTTGATAATTGAAAATATTATGGTAATGAGTCGAAGGATTTCATTATTTATAGGAGTCCTCATGCTGTTAGACACACAGATTATGGGGAACTTATTCCTTTGTATCTGGATCTTTCTTCTACTTTTCTCTATGAACTAGACAAAGGAGAAGACGATAGTGTGGGGTGCTCTTGCTACCATGGGGGGTGATAATTGTTGACAAGAACCTAAAACTTGTGACGAGTTTAGAGACAATGCTATGGTGTGGGAGTTCCTGGAGAAGGGGGGAGTGTGCCCTTATCTTCTTAAGCTTCATGGTATTGATTTGAAGGTCATTGAGGATTTTTGTAAGGGATGGAACAATCATGTGTTGCGTATTAAAGGTGTGGAGGTGAAAATAATGGAGGGATTTATTACTGAAGTGACTCGGTAACCTACTAAGGGGAAGAAATTCTACACGGACCGTTCGGCATCGAAGTGTGCACTAGCCAATTTTTTCAAGGGTAACGAGAGGGTTAAGCTCAAAAGTATGGGTTGTGATGGGTATGACCGCTTCTCCATCTAGACCCTTTGGAGGGATGTCGGCTTGGCTATCATGAGGTATTTTACCTTAGACGGTAGATTCTGAACCATCTATGGTTACCATTTCATGTTGTTAAACCATTTTAGGCACAATAATTTGGTTTCTTTTCCCTTCTATTTTTTATCAATAGAAGTTGGTATTGAGAAGAACAAAAGAAATCCTAATAAATCCATCTTACATGAGGGGCTCATGCTTCTAATTATGGAATTTGTGAAAGAAAAGTATGTCCTTGAAATTTCAAAGATCTCCAGTGGGTGTAAAGGTAAGGGTGTCCTTCCTAGCTATGAAATAGGGGATTCTATTGAGGAGTGGGAAGGGGATGATAAGGTGGTGTCTTCTAAGGAGATTTCAGCCTCAGAGAAACCTAATGGTAAGAAGCCGAAGAAGAACCCTAAGTCTTAGGTGTCTCATTCTTAGTCGGGTGGGTACAATACATATGTGGACATGAAGGAGGTTTCCTTTCTAGGTGTAAAGAGTGTGGCTAAGTGGAAGAAAGGGAGTCAAAAGGAGGTTAAACTAGATTGTCAAAAATGTAAAGGCCTGGAAGGGGAAGGGGATACAAGAATTGGGGATAATTCCCCTAATCGGTCAGGGTTTTCTACTCCTAATGGTCAGGGTAATGACCAGGGTGATGTTGAATATGATAAGGGCCAATTGCATTTGTTGGATTACACCATTGTTAATTCTAAGAAGGTGGAGGTTGAGGTTGAAGTGGTTGAATTGGACAAGTTTCCTATTAGTGGTGTTTTGAAGGGTAAAGGTAGCGTGTTCAAAGACTAGCTTAAGAGGTCAACTATGGAAGAGCCTCTCAATTGGGAGAAGATAAACATGGGTGTCATGGTTAGAATGGATGAGGATGGTACGAGAAATATCCTCTCTATGTTCAAATGGATTCTTTTAGAGGTTAAAGAAATAAACATCAAAATGAATGCTTTGTAAAATATTAATGTTAGTTTGGTTAATAATAGTAAAAAGGAATGGACTATGCACAACAAGGTTAAAACTATGAATAATGTCCTTGATAAGGTGGCAATGGATGCTACTAAAATGGTTAGGGACCATGAGGATAGGCTGGTTTCCCTTGAGGATAAATTCAATAAAATCTGTGAGGACATGAGGACTATTATGTAGGTTAGTAATCAGTTTCTCCATACAAGTGCCCAGGGGCTCACTATTCTGAATAAAAAATCCTACATGTGGACTAGAAAACTGCTTGATATTGGTGAGAATGTGTAGGAGTTTGTTGCTAAAGGCTAGAAAAATATGATGGAGAAGAGCAAAGAAGAGGGGTTGTGTGTGAGAACTAGAAGACCAAGAAGAGGGCTTCCATTTCGCTTCAGGAACTGGATAATGTGGTGGAGATGCATAGGAATGTCATCTCCAGTAATTTATAAGCTGCTAAGATTTTAGATCAATTATAGTAGTGTGTTTTTAGTAGCTTTTTTGGCTAATGTTTTACTGATGGTTTAGCTATTGATTTGGCTATGCTTATTATTTAATAGCCAAGTTTCATTTTTTGGTGGCTACTTTCTATCCATGTGTTTCTTTTGTAACCTGTTCTCATTATAAAGGGTTTCGAGGCCTCTTCAAACCTTGTTTTTCCTTAACAAAAAACAAAGGTAATTTTTTTTACATTATAAAAATTAAATAAAGAGTTGGGAAATGGGAAGTGAATTAAGGTTAACTTACATATAATATAACATGAATTTGTACTTTAATAAATCTTATTGCGAAATTAAGAGTTTTTATTGCATCATACTATGTCATCAAAAATAAGTGATGGAAATACATTTTTTTACCTTACTAACATATGTAAATGTTGTAAAAGCTATTCTATTTTACATTATTTAGTAGTTTTTATTTATTTCCTATGATACAAAAATTTATTGATAATTATTTTTCTTTCTATAATTATTAACAAATAATATATTTTTATATTAATATTTTTTGTTGCATCATACCATCTCGTAAAAAAAATTGATGGAGAGTTTTTTCTTACCTTACTAACATATAAAAATGTTATAAATGTGATCCTATTATATATTATTTTGTAGTTCTTATTTATTTCCTATGATACAACAATTGATGGATAGTTAATTTTTTCTATAGTTGTTAAGTGATCACATATTTTTATATTTTATAGTATGTAAATTATATTCTTAAATGGATGAAATTTAATTTTCATATTTTAGAATATTTAAATAAACATTATAAATATAGCACACATAAATAATCATTTGTATTGTTTAGATAAAGGATCCTGATTCAACTTATAAGACTGTGTATGATTCTTGGATTGCATCAAGAAATGGAACACACGTGAAGGTGAGTATATTAATATTTTATTATATATATTTTAATTATAATAGCAACTATGTTAAAAGGATTATATTTTCTTTACATTTAATTGTTATCTAACAACTAGTATGTGTCTATTGTAGATTAATAGATTGGGTGGAGGTGGCTCTGACTTTGTAGCATTTTTACAACATGTTGGAGTACCTTCAATCGATATTTATTTTGGTGAATGTATGAATTATATAATATACATATTTAAAATATTACTAATTTAAATATATTTGACAAAAAAATCACTCTCTAATTCTTAAAATTTAGGAATGTCAAATTTTTACATTAATTCTCTTTTTATTTATAATTAATTTTATTTTAATTTCTTTGGTGGATATAATATTTACTTTTATGTATACACGAATTATTGTTTAATGGAATGAATTTGGATTTTATCTAGCCTACCCAGTTTACCACACCATCTATGATTGCTTCACTTGGATGGAAAAGTTTGGAGACCCATATTTTCATAGGCATGTTGCAGGTTGGTATACTTAGTTAAATTACTCTAATGATAATATTAATACAAACCTATTCTAAAAATTATTTTTCTTTATCATGTTGCAGTTTCTGCTATATGGGGGCTTCTTGCTCTTCGCCTTTCTGATGAGTGTGTTCTTCCATTCAATTATATTACGTATGTTAATGAGTTACAGGTATAATAAATCTAGTGGGTTTGAGTAGTACTATGTCAAGTTGAATGTCTTACTATTTTCTTAATGTAATTTTATAAAATTTAATATTTCTTTCAAAATTATAGAAATGATTCATGTTACCTTTTAAATTGTATATGTATCTCTAATTCTGGATAATGTACATTTTGGATAGAGGTATACAAATACAATAAAAGAAAAAATTGAGAATTTTAAGGGAACAAATATACAAGGAATCACTTTAGCTATAAAGGATTTCAATAGTGCTGCTAAACATGCTGCACAAGAAGCAAAGGTAAATCCTCATTCTAATTTTATTTGGTAGTAATTAATTTAATTTTAAAATTTTGAATCTTTCCATATAAATGATAGATTGTATAGGGTACCTCATATAATCAAAGCTATAAATAATGACTTTATATTACTTATTAAATTTATAAACTATAAATTGGCATTCATCAATACCATCTCATAATTTTTAAAATAAAAGAAATTATAATGTGTTAATTTATAGATTACTTTGGAGCTCCAAGAAGTAAAATAATTTTTTTCTATGCATACAAAAGATGATTTTATTATTTTTTATATTATATTTTTCAACATAATTCTGAAATCTAATAATTATTTTTCTTAGGTCTTGAAGAAGGGAAATAAGGGAGGGTTCCAATTGATTCTAAGGAGAAGAGATTTTAATGACCGTTTAATGCTTACTGAACGATCATTTTTGGATTCAAATGGCCTTAAGGGAAGGGCTTGGCTCAAGCATTTAGTAAGTATCCATGGTGCAATTTTTTTCTTTTTCTTTCTATTACATTTCACTATTAATAAATTTTTTTTAATTAATCTCACAATTTGTGTGTAATATTTTTACTTGATGTTCAGGTATATGCTCCTTCTCAATATAATGAATATCATTATACTTCATTTCCTGGGGTAGTGGATGCCATGGAAAATAAAATAAATTCAAATGAGAAAGAAGAAGATGTGCAACATGAGATATGGAGAGTTGCTAGAAGAATAACTAAAGCTGCAATGACTTTAGATGGAAAGTTGACTTAACATTACATTACAAAGTGATAAAATTACAAAAGTCCTTCCTTAAATTTTTTATATTATATTTATTGAATTAATTTATAGTTATTTTAATAAAAATGTTAATTTTACTACTATAAATTAAGGTCAATTCTAACATATCTTAAGATATAGAGTTTTAGGTGTTATTAACAATAATATAATTTTAAAAACTAATATTTTAACTAATAACAAAGTTATTTAATGAACATCTATTTATAATTATCAAATATTTTTTATTGATTTGAGAGAACTAAATTATATTTATAAATATGATAGTGGAGATTTTATTTGAAGCTTCAAATAAACTTATTTTTCTTATAAATAACTCTTTCAAACATTAAAATAATAATATTAGATGATAGTTATAATTATAAATATTAAATTATATATAATAAAAGGTGGTATTTTTTAAATAAAGAATATGTGAAGGTATTTTTTGGTAGTGGGTTTACATTTGAGAATGGTCTCACAATTTTTTAAATATAATTACACTAGTTTTATATTAATTTTTAATTTAACGGTGCTTGCATTATTCAATGTTGGTAATATGAAAAGGAGATACAATGTGATTTTTTTGTTGTAGTCTTATATAAAATTTATTTATCCATTTTCATAGTGATGAAAATATGTAATTTTATATTAGAATTTTTTTTGAATAAAGAGCCTGGTAAATTTTTTATTGCATCTAGAAAATCACTAGTACAAAGAAGATAGGGTCTAAGACAAACACCCAAAGACAAAAAAAAGAAACCCAGAATAAGAAAACAACCACAAAAGAGCGGAACACACAATAGGACCAACCAACTAAAACATCATCCAACAATGTTGTTCAAGATTAGCCTCTCTAAATCTTGGGAATAATCCCAAGAAAATTGCTCCTAACCTTTAGCTTTCCAACCACCATCATGCTTAGAAGCCCATTTGGCCAAAAAATAAGCAACCCTATTCCACTCACATGGAATGTGAGTAAAAAAAATAGACTCAAGCATGGAGCTCAAATGGAGAATATTCTTAATAATAGAGGAAAGTTTCCAATTAACCCCATCCAACTTTTTCTCAATCAACAAATTAACAATGATTTGAGAGTCTAATCCACATATGATCTTGCACCAACCAAGAGCACAAGCTCGCTCAATAGAAAAGAGAATCGCCAAACCTTCCATGAAGTTATTGGTTTGCTACCCCTTATGAATGTAAAAGAAGAAAGTTTCTTTTCTAGAGCTATCTCTTTCATTTCCACCAATCCCAGCAAGACCAGAACTACCCCTTGAAGAGCCATCAGTATTGATCTTTAAAACATCCACCAAAGGAGGAAACCACCTACCATCTCTCTAAACCTTACTTTTGGCATGGTGACCCCTTCAAACATAAAAAGAGTCAAACACTAGACCATGTAGACCTAACCTATCAAAATCTCTTCATATCCCCTTTCCAAAGGAAAAGACACTTCATATTTAGCTTCCACAGTCTCCTGAGTCATACCAACAACTCTCTACCCAACCTTTTGAATCATCAGCTTACTTCCATGAAAAATATTATGATTCATCTCAAGCCAAATCTACCAAAGGATGAAAGTAGGATTGATATTCCATACAATCTGGAGGAAAGCAACATGTGTCAGAGGCCTCCCCAAACTACTCCAAAATTTGATTAGAGAAGATAAATGAACACAAGGATGTCTTCAGATACCCCACCAAAGATGCCAAATAAGATTAGAAAAATGGCAATAGAAGAGCAGATGGGACAAATCCTCTTGAAAAAAACCATAGAGAACACCTAAAAATGGACCCTAAAAAGCTCACTTCCTAAGATTATCCCAAGTCAAGCATCTATTCTAGGCTAAATTCCACAAGAAGCAATTACACTTAGGCCAAGTAAACTTTTTCTAGATATTTTTTCACCATGAAACTTCCACCCCGTAATTTTAAAAAATCAACTCTTGATAACCACTAGCCACTATGTAGACCCCCTTAGGATCTAGGCTCTGAGCCAAAACATCCTTCTCCTTGATTTAGTTTCACTCTCTACTAGTGAACCAAAGATTTTAGGGTGTAAGATGCTATGACTCTTTTACTCAATTAGGGTTTTTCACCTAAAGGAAGGAGATAGATCCCACACCAAAATCTAGGTGGTTCACTCAAACTAATGCAATTACAATGGAAATATGCCTAAATTAAATGATCTAGATGTAGGAAACTGATAAAATTGATTGATTATCTATGCAAAACCTAAGAAATATGAAGTGTTCAAAAACAAGGTGAGATATGCATAAATGAACTAGAAACATGCACAAATGAAAACAAAACTTAATGAAATTGAATGGGGTGCACCTGGAGATGGAATGCTGATGCAGCTGGAAGGTTCTAGAATGCTTCAAAAATTACTATTGATGAGCACTGGGACTCATTCACCACAAATGGCGAATCAGTCTAGGTACTAGTAAATTCTGATGAAACGGGTTTTAGACTGTCGTGAAATGAAATCTGAAGAAAACAACATTTACAACTTGGAAAAGGGACTCATTCTCCTTTGATGGTGAATCATTCCACCTATAGAAATATGCAAATTATGAAGTCAACTGTTTGGGTACATATCTACACTTCTCTTCTTGTCGGGTTGACAAATCCAAATCTATAGAAAATAGGTTGAATGTTGTCTCCAAGCTTGAATTAGGTCTTTGTTGAATTGAATAGCTTTGATGACTTGTTGATCACTTTTTAACACCTATTTGTTTGAAAAATATTCCTACAAGACTTGCAAACACACATGCAAAGAGGGGGAAAATGGTTAAGGGTTAGAGTAGAGGGATTTGCCTTGGTCAAATACCACTTTGGTAATCAAACCCTTGATAAAGAAATGAAATGAAATAAGAAAGGAATGATGAACAAATAACATGCAAGTGTCATGAACTCACCAAACCCTTGTTTTTGAAGTCTAAAGATATGTCAATGGCTACTTGAAGATGCTTGATTCAATGATGTTATGATGCTTGAATGCAAGAATGAGATGATTGAATGGATGATTAGTGAACTAGGTGATTGAGGATTAAAATGGATAGAAAAAAACTTATTTATACACAATTATGCCCTAATCTCCCAAAAATACATCACAAGCTGACCTAAGGTCTTAATGAATAAAAACCTGAAAGAAATTTGAATTTATTTTGAATTTTATGCCAAGAGGGACTCATTTGCCACCCATGGTGAATGGGTCCCACTCAAGGCATGCAAGTTGGTGTCAAGAATTAAGTTGTGTTTAATGATGTTTGTCAGTTTGGTATTCAAAAAAACACTTAGTTAAGGCCTATAAGTGCGTAAAGGGGCCAAATAAAGCATAAAAAAGGTGTAATTAGTGGTGACAAGCCTAGAAAAGTGTGAAAGCTTGTTACGAGACTTTACAACACTTTGAAATAAGACTTGGTAAGTGATAAAAATGGAATATTTAGATGAATTTTAATAAGAAGAGTCTATAAAAGTGTAGAAATGTGTTACAACACTTCACAACACTTTCATAAGACATCATAATTTGAATATTAAAGACCTAATGTGAATGTATAATCTACATTGCGACATTAAATCTAAGCAAAATAGGTCAAGCATCATAGGAAAAAGACCTAGATGACCATGAAAATGTCCAAAGATCCATTTTTCTATAGTACATTTAGCCCCCACTTTAGTGAGAGGATGAACTCGCTTCAAAATCACACTAAAGTAGCCATGCATATTGAGAGGGATCCAAATGCACTTATGCTAGTAAGATGAGATAACAATTATCAAGAGGGATGATGAAGCCCGTAGGATGAAGATCCCATGACAAACTAAACATAAGAAAAAAGGAACACACATATGAAAGAGAAAAAGAAAAGGACGAGGAAAAGGAAAATTCAGATCAAGCTTCAATCATTTTTCCAACTAGTTGTGGATCAGATCTAGGTTGTTTGTCTAAAAAAGAAAATTCATACTCACTCTGGGGTGACGGGACTCATGGCTATCCACCGGGTGAGAAGGCCCAAAAAGTGAGAAACATACACTTGGTTGGTATGTACTCACAAACACATAGGTGGCTATGGGGAAAGTCATATCTCAGAATGGGCTTCCTGCTCAATCATATCAAAGTTATACCTCTTGATAACTTTAATAAAGTGCCACAAAGGAGAATGTCGATTCGTGCTTCATGAGACAAGCAAAGCTTTGTATGCTTAGAACTCATGAACAAGAAGGATGGTACCATAGGAATGCAAGTTGCATTATGCAAGGTGGCCATATGAATGCAAAAATGTAAATGCAAAAGATGCTCAAAGGATTTTTGTTTAATTCATGCAAGGTCTATCATTTAGGGAACATTGTGTCTAATGTCACCAAGGGAGGACCAATCAAAGAATAAAATATTCAAAACTTAGGGGATGCAGTGTGTCACATCAGGCCACTAAGAGGAATGTAATATGCTAAGATAGATCACGCTTATGAAGGACATCACACTCAATATCATCCACAAAGTGACAAACGCATCGTATGAAGTGAAAAGGCTACACTAAGAACCAAGAAAAAGGAAAAATGCAAATGAATAATGCCAATGTATGCCCCCGCTTTAAAGGAATTTCTACAAACTATTCTATGAGCAATTACTTTAAAGTAGCAAATGAAAAATGAAAAAAGAAAACAAGACATGAGATCCAACTAGGAAAGCCCCTATGCCAAGTCATACGTTTCTGAGTAAGGCTACCTCATGCAAATGAAAAAGGAACAAAGGAAAGAGGGGTTTCCCCCAAAGAGGAACACAAAAAACACATAAGGTATCTATGGATTTGGGGTCCATATGTTTGTTGTTGCAATGTTTTGATTGAGAGCTTGGAACTATCATTATTCCCCAAATACACAGAACTAGAAGAATGACACAAAGAGAGCGAAAACAAAAGAAAAATAAAGTTCATTTTGGGTCAACATGGAAGAGACATTGAGGTCTCAATGCTTTGTGTCATCCCCAAAAGGAAAACACAAAACAAAAGTGAAAAATAAAATAAAAAGACCATTTGGGTCAACATGGAAGAGACATATGGCATCTCAACGCTTTGCATCATCCTCAAAAGGAAAACACAAAACAAAAGAAATGTATGATATATAGAATAATAGAGGTACAAATAGAGGAAGTGTACAAATAGAGAGCATTAAATGCACAGTATGGGGGAACACAATACGCACATGCAAGCACACCAAAGAAAAGAAAAAGAAAAAAGAAAAATGTAAAAAGGCTAGTTGAGGAAAATGCAAGTCAACCATCTACCAAGTCATCCACCTCCCAATCATGTTCAATTTATTGTGAGGGAGGTTGACTATCCAAAGAGAGAATTGCAAGTGCTAAACTAGGGGAAGTACTAGGTTCTTCACTTGGTGTAGGAGATTTATCATTTAAGCTCATGGAAGAGGAAAATAAAGAATTTAGATCATTATGCACCTCTTCATCTATTTTATAGATCTCCTCCTCCTCATCATCATCATCATCTAGATTAATCATGACGGAAGGACAGATGGTAATTTCTAATGAAGGGTGTATCAGGAGTTGTGGTTGTTGTATCAGATCATTTTTTTGTGATGGCTGTAATGTACTATCTTGTGGCGGGTCAGGAGGAGGACGGTGATCATATATTGCTGTTGTCAAATGTGGAGGTCGATTTTCTATGTTTTCTTCATTTTGTAATTGATGAGCAAGAAGATGATGGTGACGCCTACACTCCCTAGCATTGTGATTTCATTTTATTCTATTTTGAAGTTGTGTAGATGTAAGAGCGGGTTAATCCACTATAGGCACCTTTTCTTCTCGAGGGGGAGGAACAGAAGGAACCAAAGGAGATGGGTCAATCACTTTCTCTTTTTCTTTATAAACTTGTTTAATGTGAGGAGGCATGATGGGGTTGGTTTCATTATCTCTTGGGCGTTTAGACAATGAAGGTGATTTTTTTATTATTGGTTGCACTGTTTGCTCAGGTTCGGACTTAGGTTGAAGCATTGTCTCATCTAGGATAGAAGTAGTGGAAGTAGACGGGGACATGTGGCAAAGAGACAATTCAGCTATTTGGTTGGCTTTGAACTTTTGTTAGGCAATGAAAAAGAAGTCTTTGTGGGGGGTGATGGGTTCCATAGGTTCAGGCCAAAAGGCTTCCAAGGAAAAATTACCTCTAGAAGATAATGGATTAAAGCCACTATGGTGGACGGTAAATATCTCATTGTCAAGCAAAAACTTCAAACATTTGTGAATGATTGAAGGGACAACTTTCATCAAGCGAAGCCAAGGATGGCCTAGCCACATATGAAAAATGATTTGATTGTGGAATGATAGAGAATGTTACATCCAATGTTTTAGGTCCTATCTGTAATGGGAGTATGATCGATCCGATCGTAGGGCACACAAAACCAGTATGTGTTTTAATCCATGTAATTGGTTTGTCATAATCATCTTGATAAAGATCATGTAATACTAAAAATTCTTTCGTGATCACATTCTCGCCACAAGCAGGATCTATTAATATCCCATTGGTGGGCTTATCATAGATGTGGCCATCTATGTAAAGAGGACCATCGGGAAATTTTTTTAGTATATCGTAAGAAGAAAAAGTAATATCAAGAGATTTTTGAGTTGGGCCCTTACCAGGGATAATGTCTATTGTACCCACGAGTTCATCCATAGGATTAACATGGGTAATCTTTGGAGTAAGATCATGTTGTTGAGTATTTGTATCAACATTGATCACATCAGTGTTTGAAGGCTCACTGGCTTTGACAAGTTAAATATTTTGTTCAGGCATGGGGTTGGTAAAAATTTTCAAATTCTAACTAGGGGGGCAACCTATGTATTTCTTGTAACATTAACATTTGAAACAGATAGATGGCCATAATCAATGAGGTCTTGCACTATGTGTTTGAGACGCTTGCATTGTTCTGTGTCATGTCCATTTTGATGATGAAAATGATAATAAGCATTTGGTTTAAAGGTGGGGGGTAAAGGCTTGGTAGGATCAAGTGGTTTGACTGTAGGAAAAGTGATCATTTTTTGTTGTAGCAGTTGAGTCATTGTGTTATGGAGAGTATCGTGTAAAGGGGTAAACTGTCTCTTCGGGTCCCCATAGGTAAAGGGAACCGCTACTTTAATAGCTACCACTTGAGTATTAATGGGTTGACTTGGTTGTGGAGGAGGGGGATTGAACTGTAAGAAGCCTTTGTTTGATTTATGAAAGTTTTATGAGTTGTTTTGGTTTCTTTGTTCAGAATTCTCAGCTCGGATAGAAGTGGATTTTGCATCTCGACTAGTAACTGAGTTGTGGTAGTCACAAAGGGTTGTGTATAAATGCATGAAAGAAGGAAATTCATCATGGTCAATTTATCTTAAATGTGAGTTTGCAAGTTTTCAATAAACATATTTTGGAGATGTGAATTAGGAACCTTGACATCTACTTAAGCATACAATGACTTATAGCGTGAAATAAAATCAGTTACTTTTTCATCCACATTTTGTTTACACCTCATTAAATCATCCATTGTCTTTTTGGGAGTCATATGGATTTGGAAATGGATTAGAAATGAATCAAAATATTTGTTAAATGATCAAATTAAATGATTGGGTAAAGAGGAAAACCACTCCAAGGTAGTATCCTTTAAAGTCCTAGGAAACAGTTTAGCTAACAGTTTATCGTCAAGGACAAAATCACTGCATAAGGCTGTATAGGAATTGACATGATTAGTAGGGTCTCCTTTGCCTCCATACTTCTCAAACCTAGGCATCTCAATTCCTTGTGGCATCAGTGTTCTTAATATTTCTAAAGATAATGGGCTACTACAAACATAGTATGTGGGTGGTGCAGTTTGGTTTTGGTTTATGGTAGATATTTGTTGTTGCATGGAGGAAATAGTGTGAAAGAGTTGTGTGATGAGAGAGTCAGTGTAAGAGGTATGAGGTGGAAGAGAGAATGGTGATGGTGGAGGATGGAAAATTTGATGCCACAAAAGAACTAGGAATGCTAGTTGGACTAGCGAAAGGAGGAGTCACATGACTAACCTGTTGCATGGTTGTTGTAACTTGAGGAGTGGTATAGGTGGGTATGGATGCTATGGTTGAAGGAGGAGGAATATGAGATCCTCCTTGGCTAGCCACAATGTTTGATAGTTGAGATGTGGAAGAAGCATGTTTTTGATATATCTCAACAATTTGTTTTATAACATCTAATCCTTCATCACTTTCAAGCATTTGATGGATGTTGTCTATAGCGGGTATGGTAGTAGTTGAAATGTTTTCAAGACACAAGTTTCATTGAAAATGTGCTAAATCCTCATGAATGTTAATGAATTTGTTTTGTGAAAGGGAATTAGTTTGTGTGTCAATATGCATTGTATGTGAAGGTAAAGGTGTACTAGTAGTAGTATCCATGCCTAATGCACCATTGTCTATACCAGGAGTAGAAGCTTGAGACAACCCAAGGTCCACAGTGAGTGTGTTATCATAGGATGCCATGAGTCGGGAACTTCTTCTCACTAAAGTATTATCAATAGGGCACCAAACACTCATACAAATACCACAAAAGGCAGGGTGGATTCAAATGCAATGCAAACTGGTAATAATAAAATGCAAATAATAGAAATCATGTAAACTAAAACATGAATGCAATACCAAAAAACAAAAATGCAAAAATTACTGTGAAAATGACAGAAATTGTTGTGTAGAAAGTGCAATTGGACTAATTCGCCCTAGGTGGTGAATGAGTCCAGGGGTGAATTTTTTGTGTTTTTTTAGAAAATTTAAAATAATTTTGCTGCTTTTTTGATGCAAAACTAGGATGCAAATGTAGAATTTGAGTTTTTGTAATGTTTTGAAGTACAAAAATGAAATCTATATGAGATATTCACTAATGCAATTTTGAAAGCCTAGGATGGAAAACAATGCAAAAGCTAATGCAATTGAGTCCTAGGATGTAAATTCAATGCAAATTAGAAAGATAATTTTCAATATGTAGGTTCACCAAAATGAACCAAAGATTTTAGGGTGTAAGATGCTATGACTCTTTTACTCAATTAGGGTTTTACACCTAAAGGAAAGAGATAGATCCCACACCAAAATCTAGGTGTTTCACTCAAACTAATGCAAGTACAATGGAAATATGCCTAAATGCAATTATATAGATGCAACAAACTGATAAAATTGATTGATTATCTATGCAAAACCTAAGAAATATAAAGTGTTTGAAAACATGGTGAGATATGCAAAAATGAACTAGAAACATGCACAAATGAAAACAAAAATTAATGAAACTAAATGGGGTGCACCTAGAGATGGAATGTTGATGCTGGAAGGTTCTGGAATGCTTCAAAAATTATTGTTGATGAGCACTGGGACTCATTCGCCATAGATGGAGAATTAGTATAGGTACTGATAAATTCTACTGAAACAGGTTTCAGAGTGTCAGGAGTTGAAATCTGAAGAAAACAACTTTTCCACCCTGGCAATGGGACTCATTCAACACTAATGGAAAATCAGTCCACCTACAAAAATCTGCAAATTCTGAAGTCAACTCTATGGGTCCAGATCTACACTTCTCTTCTTGTTAGGTTGATGGATCCAAATCTATAGAAAGCACGCTAAATGTTGTCTCCAAGCTTGAATTAGGTCTTTGTTGGCTTGAATAGATCTAATCACTTGTTGACCACTTTTCAACACCTATCTCTTTGACAAATCTACCTACAAGACCTGCAAACACACATGCAAAGAGGGGGAAAATGGTTAAGGGTTAGATTATAGGGATTTTCCTTGGTCAAATCCCACTTTGGTAATCAAACCCTTGATAAAGAAATGAAATGAAATAAGAAAGGAATGATGAACAAACAACATGCAAGTTTTTTGAATTCACCAAACCCTTGTATTTGAAGTCTAAAGATATGTCAATGGCCGCTCCAAGATGCTTGATTCAATGATGTTATGATGCTTGAATGCAAGAATGAGATGATTGAATGGATGATTAGTGAACTAGGTGATTAGGGGTTAAAATGGATAGAAAAACACTTATTTATACACACTTATGCCCTGATTTCCCAAAAATACAACATCAGGCTGACCTAGGGTCTTAATGAATAAAAACCTAAAATAAATTTGAATTTATTTTGAATTTTATGCCAAGAGGGACTCATTCGCCACCCATGGCGAATGGGTCCCACTAAAGGAATGTAAGTGGGTGTCAGGAATTAATTTGTGTTTAATGATGTTTGTTGGGTTTGTATTAAAAAAAACTTAATTAAGGCCTATAAGTGCATAAAGGGGCCAAATAAAGGATAAGAAAGGTGTAATTGGTGATGACAAGCCTAGAAAAGCATAAAAGATTGTTACAAGACTTTACAACACTTTGAAATAAGACTTGGTAAGTGATAAAAATGGAATATTTGGATGAATTGTAATAAGAAGAGTCTAGAAAAGTGTAGAAATGTGTTACAACACTTCACAACACCTTCACAAGAAATCATAATTTGAATATTCAAGACCTAATGTGAATGTATAAGTTACATTGTAGCATTAAATCTAAGCAAAATAGGTCAAGCATTACAAGAAAAAGACCTAGATGACTATGAAAATGTCCAAAAATCCATTTTTCTATCGTACAACTAGCTAGAATATTTTTAAGCTCAATGCGATCCTCTTCTAATTCCTTAGTAGACCACTTGCTAGGGTCCTTCCATCTAAACATTTCCACGTGCCCACATAATTGAGTAGATTTGAAATCCTTAACTCAAGACCAACCAACCTCCAAAGTGTTGAAAAATATCCTACAAATTGGGATGCCTAGTCATTCATGATAGAGGAAAAACCATCCAAAGATTCATACCAAAAGAGAGCATCAGAACCCCTATTGCAAATCTAGAACAAACCATCCTTGTGTGGTATATGAAAAATGGGTAGGATGCGAACATAGAGCATACCCACTTTCCAGCTACTACATTCAAGGGTAACCCTTGAGATCTCAATGCAAAGGGGAAAGAGATCTTGCAATAGGGATGCCCTAGGGGCTAAATACAAACTAATTAGGGGTTCACCACCAAGTAAGAACTTGGAAAGATAAATGAAGTGCAAGAAGCAACACTAAACCCTAATTCAATGCAATGGCCTATCAAATGACCTAGAAATGTAAATAAAACATAACAGAAAAATAGTAAGATGAATGAGGTGCACCTAGAAATCTAGGATTGATTGATTGAAGTTATGAAATGCTAAAAAATCTAACTTTTTGACCTATTGGGACTCATTCGCCAATCTGGGTGAATCAGTTTTAGGTCTAGATTTTTGCACAGTAACCAATTTTGAGAAAAAGGGTATTTGAATTTGCAAACAATTCTAGAAAACACCTACAATGGGACTCATTCACCACTCTTGGTGAATCAGTCTCTTTCCACTTTTTTGAGAATTTAAAGTTTTGATATGCACTTCAACACCTGCTCTTTTCTTCCAAGCTGATTTCTGGATCTGAATCTGTGAAAATACCTACAAAATAGAATAGAGACTTGATTTTTTTATGGGGGTTTTCCTTGGTCAAACCCCTACTGTGGTAATTAAACCTTGATAGAAATAATGAAATATGCATGAAAATAGGACTGTAAACCCTAGCCTTAAGTGTGTCTAAGACTAGTAAATCTGAAACATGATGCAACCCTATTCTAATGTGCAAGAATGAGATGCATTAATGGAAATATGACAACGAATGACTCACTTTGAGAGATCTCTAATCACCCCAATGAGCCTCAAAAATGCTTTACCTTCCTTAGGATGAATTTAGAGTGATAATGGAGGATGGAATCACTTAGGAAACAAGTCCTTAGGCTTGGTTTGATTGCTAGTTGCATCTCCCCAACCCATAATCCATCATGATTTACCATAGAGAACCATGATCAACCCTTGAAAATTCTAGATCATATTGAATGAAAGTGAGCTTGAAGACTTAGAAAATCACTTTAATGCTACACCAAGACTTGAAATTTTCTTGCTTTTGAAACTTGAATGCTCTTGTAAATGAATGCTTGATAATTCTTTCTTGAATTTTATCTTGAAAATGCTTGCTTAGACTCCTTATATGATAAAAATGACTTAGAAACATACTTATATAGGAATTGACACCTAATTTACTATCATTTAGATGTCAAATGCCAACATCCACCAAAAAATTGAATTAAAAAGGTGTTTTTCCTGCTCAAAACTCAAAAATACCCCAAATGGGACTTATTCGCCCAAGGTGGAAAATGGGTCCCACCTAGGGGGACTCAGTCACCCAAGGATGGGAATGAGTCCCACCCTAGCTTTATGAGGTGGTTTTTTAGGATTTATGATGTTTGAAATGATTTTGTCAGGTTTTTAGCTGAAATAAGCCTCGAGATCTAAAATAATGGGTCTTAGTGTCCTATAAATGATAATTTAAAGGGAAATTAATGCAAGGGTACTCAAATAGGTCCAAATTAGGCAAGGAATTGTACTATCTCCAAGAAGGGAGTATAATTTTAATTACCACACCTTGATCAACTTAGATCCTTTTTCAAGTGTTTCCCAAATAATAGAGCCTTTACCCAACATTAGAAACTGAGGAACCTCCTCCTTCACCACCCCCTTTAGGTATTTATTAGAAATAATCCTAGCCCAATCTTGGTCTTAGTGCACCATCTCCAATATAGCTTGGTCAATAAGGCCAAACTAGTAAGACTAGCATGTCGTAGCCCAAGGCCCCCAAAGTGTTTCAATTTACAAATAGTCTCCTACTTCACAAGACTTCACTTTGAGGACACCAAGCTACCAACCCATAAAAATTTCCTAGTGAGATAGTCCAAATCCTTAATAAAGCTTAGAGGGGCAGCTTGAAGTATACACTTGTGATTGGGAAGAGCCTGTACCACTGAATTTATAAGTAGCACCCGACCCACAAGAGATAATTACCTATGGGTCCAATGATTCACTCTCGTATGAAACTTGTCTAAAATACTTTGCCAATATTTCCTGGGTAGGGTATGAGTGGAGAGAGGAATACCAAGATAGGTCAAAAGAAAATGACCAATCTAAAATCTATGGATAGGGTACTATGATGTTGAATAAGCATAAGAGTGTTAAAAAATAAAATACAAGATTTAACTTCATTGATCTATTGTCTTGAATCTGGGAGGTAAATGTCCAAAACATTGTGGAAATTAGTAGCTTCTCTAACCTTAGCCACACCCATCAAAGCAGTATCATCAAAAAATTATAAATGCAACTGAGGAGGAAAGCTATTACCCCAATTCCATACATGGATCAGGCCTTGATTAACATGAATCTTAATAACCCTCCCTAGATCCTCACCCAATAGAATAAATAAGGAGACAAAGGGTCCCCTTGACGAAGACCTATGGATGCCTCGAACAAGGTGGAAGGCTCCCCATTAACCAACACCAAGAAGGAAGTGGTTGTGATACAACTCATCATTGATGTTACCCACTCCTCAGCAAAACCAAAAGCACCAAGAAATTTTTACAGAAAATACCATTTGACCCTGTCATAGGCTTTTACCATGTCTAATTTTATAAACATAGCTTTTTATATTGAGGCCAAAATGGAATGAATAATTTTAGCCATGATGACCACTCCATCCAAGATTTGTTTGCCAACCACAAATCCCCCTTTTCCTTTAAGAAAAGTCCTCTAATCCATTGCTTCAATCTTTCCACAATAATCTTTGATAGAATATTATAAACCACATTACAAAGGGCTATGGGAATGAAAAAACTAAATTTATCATCCCCATCACATTTTTGGATGAGGAAAATAAAATTAGAGTTCATAATCCTCAACAGTTGTTTGTTCCCTAGGGATTTTAGTGCCACCTCTAATAAATCCCATTTTATTATTTCTCAAAATTATTGAAAGAATTCTATTGAAAAACCATCAAGACATGGAGCTTCCCCTTTCTTCATCTGAAAAATAGTGGCCTCCAATTCTTCCAAGGAAATTAAGCCTATTAGGTGCTCATTCATTTCCATAGAAACCAAAGAAGGAATACAAGCGAGGATATGATTTGATTCCTCCATCACATTAGGGGAATTCTCCATAAAAAAAGAGGCAAAATATTGAGAAGCATAAATTAAAATATCCCCTAGAGAAGTTAGATGATCACCCCTAGAGTTCAAAAGATATGGGATCTAGTTACCATGTCTCTTAGTCTTCACAGAGTTAAAGAAAAAAGTAATGTTTTTATCCCCTTCCTACAACCACTCAACCCATGCCTTCTATTTCCAATAAATCTCCTCTCGCATCTCACACTCCTCAAGAGATTTCAAATCCTTCAACTCCTCCTAGAGTAATTCATCAAAAAGTCCATGCTCTCTAATCCCACAAGTGATAGCACCAAACTAGACTGAGCAACAACATTAGCATGGAAGATATTGCCAAAGCATTGCTTATTCCACCCCTTGAGTTGATACTTCACAAATTATAGTTTCTTGATAAAGGAGTACATCATAGTTCCAAAAGAAGGTCTACCTCAGTTCCACCACTCATCCATATGATCCTAGAAAGAGGGTTACCATAGCTACATAAGTTGAAACTTGAAAGAGGGATTTAACAAAATGAGCCAATGAAATAGATAGCTTAATTTCCCAATGATCTGATCCCCTCCAATCCAATATCTCAAATATTGTAGTACAAGATTGATTTCAAGCAAGATGGTGATGACCAAGACCAACACAAAATGATCAGATCCAAACTAGAGATTGGCCCTTTCAACCCTATCCTTTCAACTTATCAAAAACTCACTCCTAGTTGCTTATAGCTTTCCAAATCTACTTTAAGGGGATATCTTTTAGAGAAGGAAAAACATATCCTAACTAAACACCATATGAGATTCACTTTAAGGCCTAACACAACATACCAAAAGGTTTCATGAGGTTTCTTTAGAATAATATGGAGATCCTATTGACTGTCCCTAGTTTTAGGCCACCAAATCACCCACTTTCCCAAAGGAGGTATCTTCAAAACACAAATTTAACCCATTAAATCAATGAAAAATCCTTAATTGGGTTGCAAAACATCAAATTTCATCATCATTCTTTAGAGCCATGACCTCTAAGATACCGAACCACAAAACCCTCAATTTGCATATAAATGACAAGGGTTTATTGAAAGTTATACCTTCTAGGATTATCTAACCCAACCAACGCCACCAATAGTTCACAAATGGTCTGCACAAACTCAAATATCCCTTACATAGATAGTTCCATCAATATTTTGACAAAACCCTATTTCAACACCCCATTTTCACTTGAAAAACACACAGATTTGCCCTAGGGCATCACCCAAATCCTAACAAATTGCTTTCTTTGTGCACCAAACCATGAGAACACCTAACCTACTATGGGATAAGTAATTCCACTAAGTTACAAGCCTTGAAAGTAGGTGGAATGACTTAGAACATCATTTAAACCCCAAACAAACCCTTTATTGGCCTTCTATAGGCAGACTCATAAAATTGAGGAAATCTCCCACAAAAATCAAGGTCAGACTCTCAAACTTGATGCAAATG
>VDFB02327192.1:0-19000 GCA_007258455.2 Sequoia sempervirens
AGAGGTGGCACATCTAGAGGCAGAGGCTATGGAGGTTGAGGTAGGGGGAGAGTGGGGACAGGAGAAGCATGCATACGAGGAGGCTGTAGGAGAGGAGGAGATGGATGAGGTAGAGAGAGTCCTCCACGAGAGGATTATCATGGGGATTGAGGAGGTGGGGCTAGAGGAGGGTCAAGCGGATGAGGGAAGTGCAGATCAAAGGATATCTGACCTATAGGCACATGTATAGGCCTTAGAGGCAGAGCTAAGGACTGTGATAGTGGAGAGAGATTTCCTTAAGGCCGAGAAGGATTCCCTTCAGGTGGAGAGAGACCTAGTTGTGATTAACCAACAACAGACATACCAAAAAATGATTTATTTTATAGCTACATGTAGTGGATCTATCATGGAGGTCACACGGGAGTATGCTAGAGCAAGCAGATCCAATCAATACTATAGATATTTGTATGAGAGAGTGGTACTACCAGAGAGGAGGGAGCCCACCTTTTCAGAGATTGACAATGGCTCATGAGGTAGGTCTCGCAGTAGGACACATAGTAGGCGTACATAGAGAAAATCCGAGGGTGAGATTTCAGATGTGAGATGAGCTACACCATATGACAGGCCTCCTTCCATAGAGCACAAATCCAAAGATTCACTGCGCAGGGAGGATAGGGATGCCCCAGGGATAGGAGAGTAGGGCAGCTTAGGCTAGGACCTCCCTTTTATTTATCATGTTATATGGACGCCTACATTTTTTATTATCGAGCTCGTGAGCTCCATTTTTATTGGATACGACACATCTTGACATTGTACCCATGACACTTATTTTTTTGAGCGATATATATGTTATGGTTTTTGGCGGCGGTTGATGATATGCATTGTTATATGATTATGTTTTTATGTTTATGATGATGTTATGTTATGTTATGGATGTTCATTTGTGATTATGATGTTGATTACTGCATTTTATATGATGATGTGATGGTTTAATATACTTTATGATTATGTTTTTATGAATGCTTTATGCTTTTATGAGAATGCATGGATGATAAATGCAATATGGATGACCTAATTTGATAGATGCAATATGATATGATAATGTGATGTGTTTATGATAATGGGTGTTTATATTATCATGATATGTATGAATGATGAATGCAATAGAGATGACCTAATATTATGAATGTAATGTGATATACAAATGTAATTTAGTGTTAATGTAATGGAATGCTTATATGATAATGCAAAATGTGGTGATTAAGAATGTCTAATATGAATGCAAAATGTGATGTACATTGCGATATGTTGTGTTATTATTAATGTGATGTAATACATATGGAATGCAATGTGATGTAAAATGCGATGTGTAAAACCTATCATAGTGTTGTACGATGTATGTGAAATGTAATGCTATGCAATGGGGTATAAGATGCAATATGTAAAGTCTATCATAATGCAATGTGATGGATGGAAATGAACTATGATGCCATGTATAATGCAATGTCATGAGTTGTCATAATATAATGCAATATAATGTTAATTCTATATGGATTATCTCTATGTTTTTGTATTTTTTTATGCAAATATATGTGGCCTAATATGATAATGCTATCTATGATGAAAATTCCTTCTATGATGCTATCTAACATGATTATTTATGCAAGATGTTTTTGTGTCATAGGATTATGTCTAGATGCAGACAAAAGAAATATTAGCGTGGAAGAGATGGAAGTTAGTGCGGAAAAGGATGATGGAAAAAGGAAATGGAAATGTTAGATGGGAAATGACAAGGGACCAACTTGCATGCTTGTATATTTATCATCATTGGGTGTCAAAATTGTCACAAATGGAACGCAAACACCATGGTATGACATAGACCAAGGTGTGCAAGGTGACCATTTGTGAGAGACAAGTAATCAAAAAGGAAAAGCCAAAGGACAAGGAATGCCCCAGCTCATGCTAAGGACCCAATTATCCCAATATTTTTGCCAGGACAAACCACAGACACCAAGCAAAGAAAAGAGGTCATGATCCATCATCATCCCTCTAAATCCCTGAATAGGAAATCCTCGAGGTAACAACATGACCCAAAACCAATCAAAAATAGATAAGACAAAATCAGACCAACAAAGTATTTTCTGATAGAGATAGTGTTTGCCAATGATACTGATAAGGTTGTTTGATATGATGTATTAAGCTGACCAAGATGACTAAATTTGATTGATAGGTTGACAAAGATTGATTGATAAGTTGGAAAAGGTTAATAAATTGATTTGATTGATTACGCCTGATTTCAGGAAGGACACATCTTGATTAAGGAAATATTGATTAACCGAGATGATAAGATTGATTGATTTGATAAAGGTTGATTAATAATGATTATGCCTAGTTTTAGGAAGGAAACATCCTGATTAAGGAAATACTAATTGACCAAGATTACAAGATTGATTGATTTCTTGACAAAGATTGATTGATATGACCAAGTGATGTGATGATACCTAATTTGAGGAAAGACATATCTTGTTTAAGGTAAGGAACACATTTGATAAAGTTGACCAAGTGACCATTGTTGATAAAGAACCTAACTGCAAAAAAGACGCATCTTGCTTAAGGTGAATGACCAAATTGACCTAAGAAAAAGTCTAATCTGAGGAAGGATGCATCCTGATAAAAGACAAGAGATAGGACTGAATGAGACAAATGACATAATGCCCCATTCCAATACCAGATCAGTTGATTGATGATAATATGATTGACTGATTGAAGATGAAATATTTTGTTGGTTAGGTTTTCCTGTTGGTTCATGATTTGGTTTAAATGATGATTGCTTGCGGACTGAGAAAAAGAACCGACTCGAAAAACCCTAAAGGACTAACCTAGGTGGCCTTGGGGACTCATCAATTGATGGCCTTACCTACGTTATACATGTAGAGACCTCGTAGTTTGACGTGAATTGACTTTGTTTTATTTCACAAAAGACTGAGTCATGATTTTATTCGGACAAAGCTAAAAGGACTGACCTAATGTCTCAAGGGCTCATTTAAGATGAGCCTTGCCTCCTACGTAGCAAATGCATAGAGACCATGTAGTTTGACCCTACTAACACAAACTGACTCAAAATCAAACTCTGAATTTGATTGTTTTTGGGAGTTTTGATGTTTTTTGATGTTTTTGAATTGTGTTGTTTTATGATTTTTTTGGATTTTGATGGTTTTCTGATCTTTTTTATTTTTTTATTTTTGAGGTTTTATGGTTTTTTGGATTTTGATTGTTTTATGATTTTTGTATTTTGATGGTTTTTTTTTTTTTGGATTTTTGAGGTTTTAAAAGGCTGATACCATGTGTTATTTTCTGTGAAGACATAAGTCAAGCAATTTCCCCAAGTTAGGTATAGGACCAACTTATTATACACAAGGGGATCGATGGATGCAAAGGATGATTATGAAGGAAAAGGATGCTAAATTTTGGTGGTTATTAGGCCATGAGAAGGAATGATGAAGCTTTATTATGAGAAAGTGACATGTGCGAATGGATGAGCAGAAGGATGAAAGACCAGATGGAGTGACAGTAGACAAAGGAGCATAGACTGACTACACATGGTGCTTGTTTTCCAAGTTTTCACCATGGTACTTATCCAAAGCACCACCAAAGTGGTTTTCACTTTTAGATGAATTATTTCTCTTTACTATTTTTTTGATTTTTTTGTTGATGTCACCAAGACGCTTGTTGTCAGGTTTTCATTAGGGTGACCATTTTTTGAATTTTTTGACTTTTTTCAGTTTTTTGTATTTTTTGACTTTTTGAGGGGATATTGTGTGAATCAAGTGTAGTACTTACGAAGGTGCATGTTGTTGATAGGTTTGGGAAATGGTTCTCCTTCAAGAGTAGAGAGATGATAAACATTGGATCCATATGATGCTATGATGATATAAGGGCCCAACCAATTAAGTTTAAACTTTATGGGCTTCTCTCGTTCTCCTTGATTCTTCATATTTTCTTTCAAGACTAAGTCACTAATGCTAAAGCTTATAGGTTATACCTTCTTATTGTAGCTGCATCAAAGGCAATTCTAAAAGGATTGCAAATGTTTCAAGCCATTTTATCTCTTTTCATCCAGTAACTCCAACTCATGTAGACAGGATACACGATATTCTTCTTGATCAATCAATCCTTGCATAGAGACTTGTAGGGATGATAACTCAACCTCTATAGGAAGTATGGTTTCAGATCCATAGACAAGGGAATATGGTGTGGTGCATGTCGAAGTGCAGACACTAGTATGGTAGGACCATAAAGTAGGATTAAGTTGGAGGTGCTAGTCACGACCAACATCATTGACAATCTTCTTTAATATTTTTAGGATAGTCTTATTAGATGCCTCAGCTTGACCATTACCCTGGGGGTAATATGGAGTAGCAAAGTGGTGTTGGATATGATTTTTTTCACAAAGCTCATGGACATCCTGATTCTTGAAAGGGTGACCATTATCTCTAATGATGGAATGCGAGATACCTTTTCGGTAAATGATATAATTCATAATGAACTTGGCTATCTACTTTCGAGTAATGTAAGTCAATGGGATGGCTTTGATCCATTTTGTAAAGTACTCAGTAGCAACAAGGATAAAATTATGTCCATTAGCAGAGGTGGGATGGATCTTTCCTATGAGGTTGAGTCCCCACTGGGAAAATGACCATGGCAAAGTAAGCGGTTGTAGTTCTTGAGCTGGTGCATGTATAAGATCTCCATGAATCCGACACTAGTGAAATTTCTTCACAAAGTGATAGGCATCGCGTTCCATTGTAGGCCAATAATATCCCATCCTCCTGAGCTTTTTAGCTAGGGTTGGACCAACAGAGTGAGCTCCACATATAATGTGATGTACCTCTTGTAAGGTTGTTTGTGTTTCATTTGAGTTGATACATCAGAGAAGGGTACTATCTAGGCTACAGTAGTAAAGGGTATCTTTGATGATGGCATATTTGGATGTGTATACCTTGAAATTTATCCTACTCTAAATGTACAAAATAACTAAGAAATGTGAAATGATAAGATACCAAGGACACCTCAAGATTAGCCAAAGAGTGATATAACAAAAAGGAAAGTAGATAAAATGAAATACAAATAGTTTCACCTTCCTTGCTATTGATATCTCTTTGATTGGCCCTTGATTGGAATGATTTGTGTGCTCCTTAGATGATTGCTTGAGTGACTAAAATGCAAGATTCAATGTGCAATATGATCAAAAGAGATGGCTAAATGATGGCAAAGGATTGAGGATATAAATTGGCAGCATGTAGTTATCAAATGGCTAAGTGTTGAAAATGCCCTTGAGGAGGGGGTATTTATAGGAGAATTTGAATTCTCTAGAGAATTCAATGGTCAAGATTGATCCAACAAGGCCAAGATGAAGGGCTATGGTGGGTTGAGAACCCACAAGCCCTCACATCTTGACATGTGGAGGGTGAAGTGGACAAGGGGATATGAGGTGTAAGTGAGGTTGTCAAAAGGTACATGAGGTGGAGGAAGGACATGCACCTTGGGGAGTGAGGAGATTTCCTCAAAAAGGGATTCCTTGTCCCCAAGTGGGAGTGAAAGGGACATTTGAGGAATTTTGGAATTCCTCAAAATCTACATGGAAAAGGAAGGTGGTTGGGGATATAAATGTGAATTCCTAGGAGGATCTAGAGGATAAAAGGTGGGCTTGAACTTGGTCACATGTGGGAGTTGTGACAAGTCCAAGGTTACAAAGCCTTGGAAGGATGGAATGTGAATTAAAAATTCACATATAAAGGAGGAGAATCTAGGATAAATAAAAAGGAATTAAAAATTCCTTGGGGGGGGAAGAGTTGACCAAGGTACTAATTAGGTTTGACTAATCATAATTAGAGGATAATTAGGGGTTAGTAGGATTAAAAGCCAACTTGCAAAAGTTGGAGGGATGTGACACATCCTAATCAAGGATTAGGCATGTTCACATCCTTAATGAAGAGATTAGGAGATGGATTAGGATTAGATGAAAATGACATGTGAGGAATTAAATAAATGTAATATTTATTTAATTTATTTGATGAAAGAGGATTAAGAGGGAGTAAAATTTTAATTATTAATTAAATACCTTGGGGATTTGACAGAATTAAGGATATTAATTAAATAATAGTAATATTACTTAATTAACTTAGATAAGAGGATGTTTAGATGACAAGTGATAAATTTGGATAAATTAAGTGTCCAAATTTGGATGTCTATAGGATGCTTGATGGATAAAGGTTTTATTTTGGTTGAGGGATAATTTGGTCATGCAAATAGGCATAGATGTCTTTGTACTAAGGTGAATCAAGACCAAAAAGTTCACACACAAGTTCGATTTTGAGGACATCGAATGCAAGGACCAACAATTGTTCTACCAAGAACTCATATTGTGAGGCATTGTTAGGAATGTCTAAGAGAGATACAATTGTAGCCATTGTGTCAATTGCTTTGTTTTGGATTCTCGGTATCTACTCAAAGGAAATATTATCAAAGTATAGTATGAAGTTGTCCACCATGCACTTGTAAGGCATCAATTTCTTATCCTTAGTGTCATAATCATCATTAAATTGCTTAATCACTAATTGAGAATCACAATAGACTTGAAGATCCTTAATTTTCCATTTTATTGCCATTCAGAGTCTTGTAAATAATGCTTCTTACTCAGATATGTTGTTAGTGCATGGAAAGGTTATTCGAAATGACTTGGGAATGGAATCTCCTTGAGGTATGATGAACATAATTTTGGCTCTTGAACCATGACTTGTGTAAGATCCATCAAAATATAGCTTATGTGTTGTTGGTGTTTCTATTACAAAGATTGATTCATCTAAAAAATCAGACATCAATGGATGGTTTTCTTTTATTGGTGCATCTATGAGTTGGTCAGCTATCACTTGTCCCTTTATTTCTTTTCGGTCAACATACTCAATGTCATACTCACTTCGGATCATAACCCACTTAGCTAGTCTTCCTTTCCATCATTGTTGTTCTGTGCTAACAATGCCCCCAGTGCTGATGTAGTTGTTGTCACATACAATATCAAATGTCTTCCATCAATCAGAGGCATAAGAACTGGTGGAGTCAATAGATACTTCTTGATCTGATCAAATGATTCTTGACACTTTTTTGTCCAATTGAAGGGAATTGATTTTCGTAACAGGTGTTGAAATGGATGGATCTTGTCTCCTAGCTGAGCAGTGAACCTACAGATTGATTGTAATCTTCCTTATAATGTCATTAACTAACTGATATTGGTTGGTAGTGGCATGTCCAAGATGGATTTTACTTTGGTAGGATCAACTTCTATTCCTCCACGAGAGATAATATATCCTAGGAGTTTGTCTGATTAGACCCCAAAAACCCATTTCTTTGGATTTAGCCTGAGTTGGTACTTTTCAAATCATATGAAAATCTTGTCTAATACTACTAAGTGTCCACTTCGTTCTAGAGATTTAGAGAGAAGGTCATCAATGTAATCTTCCATAAGTACATGCTTATCATCATGAAAAATAATGGTCATGGCTCTCTAATATGTAGCTCTGACATTTTTAAGCCCAAATGGCATGAAATTCCAAAATAAAATTCCCCAAGCGCATGTGAAGGTTGTCTTCAAGAGCAATTCTTATCTAATTGTATCCCGAGAATCCATCCATGAGTGATAGCATTTCATATCCAGCAGTAAGGTCTACTATGATGTCAATGTTTGGTAAAGGAAAATCATCCTTAGGACAAGCTTTGTTGAGATCTATAAAGTATGTGTATACTCTGATTTGATCATTTGGTTTGGTGACAGGAACAAGGTTTGATATCCAATCCGTGTAATCAATAGAGTGAATGAATCCAACATACAGTAGTTTCTTCAATTCCACCTTGAAAAGGAGTGTAATCTAGGGGCGCATTTTCCTCAACTTCTGTTTATATAGCTTAGCATTTGGTAATAGTGGCAAGTGATGCAGAACAAGTTTGGGATCCAATCCATGCATATCAACATATGACCATGCAAAATTGACTTGTCTTTCTGAAAAGAATGTTATAAACTCAGGATTTTCCTTAGTGGTTAAAGATGTTGCTAACTGTATGATTTTGGAATTGCCTTGTGTTCCAATTTTCACTTCTTATGTTTCTTCTATGAGCAACTACGATCTCTCTTAGTCTATAGGGAGACAGTCTAGTCCTTCATCCTTAGGAACCTCAGAGAGGTTTTCACCTTCATAGACGTCCTTTATTTTTACATTTTCATGGTCGGTAAGCATCTTTTAGTTTTCACCTAAAGACCTATTATTTTTTATTTTTTATTTTTGTCATTTTCACTTTTGTGACTAGAGGACAGGATGGCCTCACCAAATTATGCTACATAATTAAGCTCTATAGCAAATCCAACCTTATGATCCCCACTTGGTATTCCTTCACAAAGTCCCATGAACTCAAAAATGGCTTCTTCATTCTTGAAAGTGTCCCAACTTGGTGGTTCTTGTTGATCCCAATCTATAAGTTGTGGGTGGACAAGAGGTAAGCCATCATCAATCTTGTCAAGTGTCATGATGTGTGTAGATAGGGTAAAGATGAAAGTAGAGTCATCATGTTCCCAAGAGGCAGAGTCAACGGTTTCCCAAAAGTGTTTGATCCACTCTTCTCTTTTCAAAGGGACTTTCGAACGGGGACTTAGTGGGTTTGGAGGGGAATTAATTGTAAGCATTTGACTAAAGGGTGATTCCACAATAGTGGTTTACACTTTTTGGGACATTCTGATTTTTGCTGAAATCACATATTTTTAGAAAATATAATGATTTAAGCCTTGAAAAGTTCCATTTAAAGGATTCCAAATGAAGAGGATTTGATCAAACCACCTTAGATCAAACCCCCTTGGATAGAACCCTACTAGTTTTAAACCATACCTATAACAGAGTCTCCTTTACACCTATCAAAATGATGATAAAATCTAGTTTTGATTTACCTTTTAGGGGATCAAATGAATTCATTTAAAATTTATTTTTTGTAAGTATATAGTCCTTATTATAATCTTCCCAAAAAGTATAATTTTAAATATATTTAATTTGATTATTATATTTATTTTTTATTTCTTGTGAATGTAGGTTTTTCACCGAAAATCAAGCTCTTTGTTCTGCAGATGTGGAAAAATAGTAGATTATCAATTTTTTTTTTGAAAACATTAGTGCACTAGATATTGATTTCCCTAATCTAACAAAAAATTGAGATTTAGATACATACAAAAAAAGTTATGTTTTAGCCAGTAATTCATGTCTAAATTATAACTGGTTTGACTTTGAAACTTAATTAAGAAAAAAATATTCAATGAAATGCTATGAAACCAATTCCATGCACTAGATATTGTAGTTATGAATCTAAATTTGAAAAAATATAAATTATCCTTCATAGAAAATAATTTGTGTTAGCTAGTAACACCACTCTTTAAAAATGGTGTTTCTTGTTAGTTTTGGAAGGAGATGGAAAAAAGAAGTGCAATCTAATTCCAAAATTTTTTGAAAAAATATATTTAGAGAATCAGAGAAAAAATTCAAAAATCACTAGTTTGCATCATCTTCAAATTCCTCATAGTTTGGCCGCTATAGGTGCCCAAAAGTGAAGACTTAGTTAAAAAAAATCAATTCAATGTCCAGCTTGGCCAAAAATTGTAAACCAGTATTGTGGGATCACCCTTAATTTTTTTTCAAGGGGAGGCTCGTCAAATACTCCAAACAGTTTATCAAGGTCCATGAAAGTAGTGGAGGATAGGAAATCCCATTCATATTCATTGGAATTGGCGTCATAATCCCAAGAGCCTTCGTATGTCTCAACCTCATCTGAAGCATCAAAAACCTCATTCAAAGGTAACTCGATACCCCAGATAGTCACTTTTATTGGTACAAACCCTAACCCTTTATTTTTTTAGTAATTTATGAGGTTTTAAGGGTTCCAAAATTCCTTGTTTATTTAGGCCAAGGACATTGTGTCCATCATATCCTTGTCGCTTCATTATTTGGAACCCTTTTGGATACTATTTAATTTACAATTTCTTAGTTTTAGTGTCCTCCTCTTCTTTGTACAACCATGTGAGAATGTGGTCATCCAAAGATTCTTTGGCTAGTTCCCCCCATTTAGTGAAGATAGTAGGGGGACTATGAATGATTACTTTGGGTTGTACGAGATGTATTTTTCCATAAGACTTCAGTGATTTAGGTAATTTTCCAATAAAAAAGAGACTCTTCATATTGTATTCTCTACATCCTCTATCTTGGATTTGGGCCTTGGGTGTGGAAGGTGTAATGAATGGGGTGGATGATTTGACAAGGGCAGATGGATCAATGTAGTGATATGGAGTTGTGGATGAAGTGGAAGATGAGGCCTCTTGATTGATGGGCACTTGATGTTCAACAATTCCTTTTAGGTTTGCACAATATTGAAAAGGATCAGGGTCGCTTGGGATAGTGATTTTAGTGCCATTATATGGGAACTTGAGGGATTGATGGTAGGTGGATGGGATAGCCCTCATAGCATCAATACATGGGCAGCCAAGAAGAAGATTATAGTGCAAATCTAGATCTAGGACATGAAATACTATGTTCTGTACTACTGGCCCAACTTTTACAGGAAGTGAAATTATGCCTTCGGATGAACACTCAACATCATCATAAGCTTTGTTTACGATTTTCTTGGTTTGATCTATACAATTCTTAGATTATCCCAATGCTTTCAACAATTTTGGTGAACAAATATTCATACCTACTCCAACGTCTACTATGACTCGTCTGATCTTGTGTTTATTAACGCATACTTCAAGGTGTAGGGGGTCGTTATGATTATATTTTGGTGCAAAAAAGTCTTGCTCAGAGAAGGTGACATGATGCGACATAGCTAGGTATCCAACCATGGCCTAAAATTCATTTACATCTAGGTTAGTAGGTACAAAGGCTTCTTGCAATGATTTATTGAGGATAGCTTTGTGTTGTGGTGAAATGCAAAGGAGTTCTAGGATAGAAATTTGTGTCGGGGTTTTTCCCAATTGATCTGGGAGATTATAGTGGCTTTTCAGTTGTGAATTAGAAGGAGGTCCTCGAATAGTTATCTTGGTTTGGCGGGTGGTAACAACACATTTTGAACTTGGCTTGTTTATGGTAATAGTGGCAATGTGATCATCAAAGGGTCTCACATTAAGGATGATACTACTATAATCATGTTTAATGGCTGCATAGTTGGTATTAATGTTGTTCCCTGAACTGGAGGCTTTTCCTTTGTCATGGTCTTGCAAGGGAGTTTTGAATATGGTATGATCAAAATTAGTTTTTCCTTGTAAATATCCTACTAATATGGTTCCATTTTCAATAAGGTCTTGAATGATATTCTTGAGTTTCCAACATCTAGTTGTTTTGTGTCCTTTGCTACGGTGATATTCACAATATTCGTCTTCTTTCTACCAATCGGGTTTGATCAAGGAAGGTTCATAATTTTTGGTGTTTGGTAATGTGATGATATTAGACTGTAAAAGTTGTTTGAGGACTGATTTGATAGGTTCACCCAATTGAGTGTATGTTCTTTTAGGACAGGGAGGACCTCTTTGTTGTTGATTATTTTGGATTGCATTTAGCATTTGGTTTTGACCTTGTATCTGTGTATTTGGTGCATTGGATGTATTTGATGAGGAAGAACCTTTAAGTTGAATGGTTGGACCTTTGGTTACCAGTTTGGCATCAACAACTCCTTCATTTGTAACATTCTTATTTCAGGACCAGTATTTTCTCTTGTCATTGTTGGGTTTTGGGTTCTCCTTGTGTATCTTGACTAGTCCTTTTGCGATAAGACCTTCTCAATAAGGACACCTTTCTCAAGGATCTCCTCAAAGGTCGTGGAACATTGAATTTGAATTCATCTCATCAATTCATTGTTAAGGTTTTCCAAAAACATTGTGACCAATTTTTTTTCAGGAATGTGACAAGAGAACTTGCTAACCAAGCCTCGCCATCTCTGGTAAAATGAGGTAAGTGATTCCCCTTCTTCTTGTTTGGTTGTGCTCAATGTTGCAAGGGTGACATCATTTTTAATGTTGAAGGCAAAGTGATTGATGAATTTGTCAACCAATTCACCCCATGTTCTAATTCTTGGAGGAAGGTGTGCGAACCAATCTAGAACTAGCCCCATAAGGCTTTGCGAGAATAGTATCATTAAATATGTAGGATCATATGAAACTTCCATACATGACATGTTGAATTCTTGAATGTGTTATATTGGATCCTCTATCCCCTTATACTTAGGAAAAGGTGGTGTTTTGAAATGAGGGGGAAAGCGTGGCATGTACAATTTTTTGTCAAATAGAAAGGGGCACAATTCCTCCACGGAATAGGTCTTCTTGTTGGTCCCCAATTGTATGTTTGTCATTTGATGTTGAAGGGCCTATATTTGTTGCATCAAAGTATCTGCAAGAGATGGTGTTGCATTTTTTTGATTTGGTATCATGGGGTTGGTATTAAGGTCATGTGTTGGATTTGAATTGGGATTGATGCTTTTTGGCATGGGGCCATGTTGATGTGTGTTGTTTTGGTTTGGGATGAAATTGGCATTTATATTTTTTCCAAAATTCATGTTTGCATTTGGTATAGTGTTTTGTAATTGAGGTATAAGGCCCTGATTTGTTCCTTGGTTTCGAAAATTTGGTCCTTGATTAGCATTTTGAAATGGAGGTGTAGGTCCTTGGTTGATGTTTTGACATGAAAGTGTAGGCCCTTGATTGGAATTTTGAAATGAAGGTGTAGGCCCTTGATTGGTATTTTGAAATGAGGGTGTAGGCCCTTGATTGGTATTTTGAAATGAAGGAATGGTTCCTTGGGTAGATGTTGAATTGATGAAGGTGTTCTTTGAAATTGGAATAAGGAACCTTGATTTTTGTTTTGAAGTGTGGGTATAGGGCCTTGATTTTCACTTTGGAGTAAAGGTGTGGGACCTTGTGACATAGGACCTTGATTTGTGTTTTGGAAAAGGGGATTTGTAAGGGTTTTGCCCATGGAATTTGAGGAGTTTCCAAATGTGAAACTCTGCCCTTGTGTAGTAGCATGGGTTACCTTGTTCCCAACTATTGAAATGTTTGGGATGTGTGTGGTAGTGGTGGTTTCCATTTGTGTATTTTTCCCAAGTGGTATGGTTGTCATTTTTTGAGATGAGGGAATGCCAAATGTGAATGGATTTTGGGTCTCTTCTTCTACAATGGTTGATACATCAAAACCTCGAGGTAGTTTGGAACCCTTTTTAGCTAGTGCATAGAAGAATTTGTTAGGGTCAACACTAATGAGTTGATCAACCATGCTTAAAACCCTTGGGTCTTGGTAAGCTCTTTCAATTTCTTGAGGAGTCAATTTTTTGTTGAATTCTTCTAAGCTTAGGTTATCCCATGTGTCAGTTTGGTCTCTTTGTGGTGTCTCCCTTTGAGATGTGGAGTGATTTGAATTTGTTCCAAGGGTGGTGTCATGAAAAGGGTCACTTGAAAAATCCATGTCCTTTCTTTTGGTTTGTGACCTTGTTTCAACCATGTGAGACTTTTGCAAGTTGGAGGATAATGCAAGGTGGTGGTGAAACTAAACTATGTTTTTGGATTTTTGAATATGAGGATGCGAGGTGATTATGCAAGGATGATAATGACCAAAGGATGAAGCTAATGAATGCTAAAGATGCTAAAGGTTGATTATTGGTCAAGGATGATGATAAGGTGACTAAATGATGCTAAATTAATGATCAAGGTAATTGTGCAACTAAGGTTAAGATGAAAGTAAGCTATATTTTTACATTTTTGGGGTATAAGAATGCAAGGATAATGAGACTAATGGATGCAAAAGGGTATAAAAGGTTGATTAATTGATAATCAAGGAAAATGATATGGGACTAAATGATGCTAAGGCTAATATGAAAATGAACTATATTTTTGTGTTTTTGGGATAAAGGTGTAATGTGCAATCTAGGTTAAAGATCAAAGATTAGCAAGATGATGATAAAAGTTATGATAAAATGGATGTAATATGAATCTAAATGAGGTCAAGTCAATGTAAGGGAATCCTAAAATTTCAAAAAAATGATGGAAATCAAGCTAATTGAACCCAAGGTAACAATCCCAAGTGTCATTGACCTTCGTGATAATCAAGAGGATAATTTTGACAAGGTTGAGTCAAGGCTAGGACACAAGCTTTGAGACTCAAATTTGACAAAAGTGATAATGAAAAAGATTGATAAAATGAAGGATGATGGTCAATGAAAAATAGAATATGCAACCAAGGATGTTCCAAAAGCTTAATGGTCTTCCAAAGTCTGAAATTTTAAAAGGGAGATGCAACCTAAGGTTTAATATTGATTATGCAAGGTAAGGATGCAACCTAAAATATGAGGTAACCCTAAATGGAAATGTTGAAAATGACTGGTAAAAGCTTGTAGGTATTTGGTCTAGCAGGCAGGGTCACTGTAAAAATGATTTAAATGAATCTTGAACAAGGATTTTGACATTTTTTGTTTATCAGGCAATTGTTGCTCTGTTTTCTACAAATGTGTTGTTTCAGGTTGTGGGTTTCTAGAGCACAGTTGTGGTTCAAGATTACAGTTGTGGCTTTTTTTTCTACAAATTCAGTTTAGGATGACAATTACAGTTTTCTAGTGATCAGTTGTGGTGCAAAATATCATATGCGAATCTATTTTTTATAGTTGTGGTTCATAGAATGATTTTTTTGACAGTTTAATGTTTCTAACCTGGTTTTTGAATTGATTTTGACTATTTTTGATGAAATATAATTGGAAAACACAAAATACAGTATCAAGAACTTGTTTTTGGTCTAGTTTTGGATGGGAAAATGTTTGATTTCAAAATAAAACACACATAGACAATAATGCACAAGCCCTATGGTTGACAAGGAAACCACTGGTTGATATCCCCAGTTGGATTTCTCCAGCCACTTGAACAAGGCAGACAACTAGAGAATTGGTGTCACTGGCTCCCCTCAACGATACTCACTTCTTAGGCTCACCAAGTCTCATTCCCCAAAGGAGGAATTCTTGTCTCTACACATGCTCAATGAAGATGTGAGGCACCTTCAGAGGTCGACCTCCTACGATCAACGAGCATATAAAGGGTTTTTGGCAACTAACACAAATTAGCTTTTAGTAAGGGCATCCATTCAGAGTGGCCATACATGCAGCAAGATTAGCTCAAGACTATGATGATTCAAGAGGCCTCCCAATCCTTTGCATAGAAAGGACTTTCATGTAGCTCACGACGCTACTAAGGATGGCACTTGGCAGTATGACACATCCACACCCATTGCTAACTGACTTTTGTCAAGAAGCACATTTTTTTATAGTGGTCTGGAAGAGCTTGGACTTAGCTTTGCTACCACTTGGGTCATTCCCACCTTTCGAAGTGGGGTGGCAGGCCCTCTAATAAAAGTTAAACAATAGCGAGGAAGTAGACTTATTTCTAATCTCCCAGATCGCACGAAGCGCAAGGAGAGAGCATACTTTGTGCCTTTTCCTCACACTCACACGAGGTTTATTTTAAGCACCAAATCCAAATGTGTCGAGTGATTATACAAATTCCAAAGAGGTGCTTTTGATCACTCAAGACCGTTGATTGGCATGAGAGGAGAGAATACACACTCTAAGATAGTTGCAAACCACCAAACATGAAAGAAACTTGTAAATTTTAACTTGTGCTTATTATTTGAAGACAATTGTGAATTTTAAATGAATGGCATTTTATGCATGTTCATTTTAATGCCCATGAGTGAAATATGTAGATTGTTGTTCTTTTTAAATCCTTATGAATGAAATTTGTAGGTTCGTTTCAACCTTAATGATCCTGATGCAAGTTGTAGTTGGAAAACAAACAAAAGAAAAATTACTTAAAACTAAAATGAAAGAGCTCAATTTTTTTGTTGTTTCTAAAGAAACAATTTTGGGAACTCCTTAAATCCAAAGCCACACGCTAAAAGCAGAAAGTTAGTGCACAAAAAACCTAACCTACTCGAAAAACCCAAAAAGAAAAATAGAAGCAAACAAAAAACTGGAAATTTTATACCAGACAGGTAGTTGCGTCATTTGGGGCCACAGATGCGTCATTGTGTCATGTCACACTAGAGTAGTTGTGTTGTGATTTTGAATTCAATTTTTTCTTCCCACGAATGCACTTGTATTTCTCACAAATGTGTCACATTTTTAAATTTGAATACACTCCAAACAGTTGTGTCCTTATCTTCAACAAATGTGTCATTTCTTATCACTTGTGTCGTTTTGTAGAGAAACCTGCAAAAAAACACACAAAAATCCATACGATTTCTACAAAAACTATTCTTCATGTCAGGTTCACCAAATGTAAGATGGGGGAAAACCAGGTTAGCAAAGACTAAGTGATAGCCACAACACAAATCTAAGCTAAACCCCAATCTAAATAAGAGAATACAATCGTAAATGGAGAATGCATTAAAAACATTCAAATAAAGCACTCCCCATTAAATTTGCTTCACTTCTCTTGTCTCTCCTATTTCTCCTTTTGCAAAATTTTCCCTCATATTTGAAGTAGAACTTGTGCAATAACCTACAAATAGTAAGTACAAAGTTGGAGATAAAATGGTTGTTAAAGAAAAAATGGAGGAGAATGGCTTATTTTTATAGATAGCCATTCGAATGGACATACAAGATTAATATTTCTAGAAAGATGCCAAGATCAATGGTGGAGGATTGATGCACCAAAAAGTGGTGGGCTAGGGACGGCTATGATGTCGACGACTATGATAGATATTAATGAGAAGGTAGGAGGAAAATGGATGAATTAAAAATTTCAAAAAATAATTAATTCATGAGAAAGAAATATTTGGCCAAGTGGAGGATAAATAATTCATTCGAATTATTTATTTGAGAAAAAGGACAAGTGGAAATTCCATTAAAATAATTTGCATAATTATTTTAATTAAGTGAGAGGAAATGTGAAAAGAGGAATTAAATAATTAAACTGATGTAATTATTTAATACAAGAGACACATGGATGACGATTAAATAATTTTGACAATTATTTAATGATGGAAGAATTAAGAAAGGGAGTGAATAGTTAAATAATAATTATTTAACCATAGACAAAATATGACAAGCAAATAATTAAATAAATAATAATTCATTTAATTATTGAAGAAAGGGGAATATTAGCAACACAATTAATTTATTTAATTGATCAGGATAGAATAAAGTTAGGAAGTGAATTAATTAAATAATTAAAAATTATTTACTTAATAGAGGAATATGATTCAGAATAATCAAATTATTAAAATTATTTAATTATCGAAGGACGACGACCAAGAAAAATGACGCTCGCAGACTTAGGACATTTTTTAGTGTCTACACTAGGAATGACGATGATCCTCTCAACAACACGTAGCTACTACCTAGGATGAAGCTCTCTAATTGCTTCTCCTAGATCTTCTTCTTCCTCTAAGACTTGGTTTACCTAATAATATTTGTCACCACTTCTTCGGCACCTCCAAGCCATAGTATTCAATTGAGATAATTTAATATTGTTTGACTTGTATCTAGTTAAGGTTAGGTTGTGTAACATGAATATCATTATTGTGTGTTAAGACCATGATTGTTCATGAGGAAGAAACTGAATATATATATATATATATATATAAGGCAACCACCATAATTGTGTTAACTATCTTTCCCTTCAGTCCCCACCAAAGTCACCAAAATTTTGTTATTTAATAGATTATTCACTTTTTGATATTCTCATTTTTTCCCTCTATTATCTAATCATAGAAATAATCATTAACCAACTGTTGGGTAAATTATATTTTTCCATATGGAATAATTTCCATTTGCATTTTATGAGGTATATCTCCCTTGTCTGGTAAGAAAATATGTTCTTATATGAATTTTTAAAACTTTAACATGGGTATGATTTTAACCAGAAAGCAAGAAAGGAAAAAATAATATAATCAACAAAGATCAATAAAATTCTACCAATGAATATTTATTGACCAAAATTTAATATGTGATATTTAACACTCATAACACAAACTAATTGCATTCCACAAAGCATAAACTAATAAACTTATGAACAAAAGATAATTCCAAACTCAAGAAGATTAAATACTATAAGTGATTCTCACATTTACACAAAAATGCAATAACCAACAAAACCAATCATGATGCACAAATTATAAGAATTTCATTTCATTCATTTCTCTAAAAATATAGGCTCACATACATACAACCTTCTCTTCAAGTTCAAATTAATTTATGTCTATTTCGTTTTTTAAAAATTCTAAGAGCTTTCTTTCAATAACATCATAGTTTATATTTACATTTGCAAGAGTAGCCGCTTATTGAAAGTAACTGAAAATAAGAAGTTAAGACTCCCTTAAAATTCTCATGAATTTAACCTTATTTTACAAAATAAAACTTGTAGATTGGATAAAATTTGGGGGAATAAGCATGAATCATTAATAGCAACCACAAAACTATCTAATTTAAGCTAAAAAGACCCTAATCCAACAATGAAGAACAAATGACAATAGAAATCACAATAATACTCAATATCTATGCCAAAGTTGATTCATCTACATTGCTCTTCTCCATTTTTCTTTGTTTGTTCTCAAATTTGTAGTATGCAATATATTCACTGAGCTTGATATTGATGATTAATAGCTAGATCTCAAGATAGAAAAAATTCAAAGATTGTGGTTGCCCAAGATGAATGACATGAATGCTAGAAGAATATTGAAGATTATGGTTGTAGGGTTGAAATGAAGGCGATAGCTTGCTTTTATAGAAATCACATTCAAATGAAGGGTTAGGATTGAAAGATGAGGTATCATGATCAATGGATGAGATTAATTGAGAAGAAAATAGATAAGGATGGGTAAGATAAACCTTAGAAAGTGGTTGAGATTTAGGGCTTAGCTAGCAAAAGGGTAAATTAAATATTAAAAAATATTATTTAATTTTAGAA